>CAUYLG010009850.1:0-26696 GCA_963573385.1 Cacajao melanocephalus
GTTTTGAAAACAGTATGAAAAACATTGTACAAACTTAAAAAAGTCAAAGTTATAAATTAATAAATGCCTTTCTGAACATATCAAGCAATCAAATACACAATAAAAGATATTTTCAAAAGAAGCAATTATATCAAAATTAAGTTTCACAACCTAGGTTGCACTGAGAAGTAAAATCACAATTTTATATGCTTTAGTTTATTTTTTTAATAGACTAAACTTTAAGCTTTAGTAATTAGAAAAGAACAAATGTACAGAAAAAAATACAACACAAATATGTTTTTTAAGTTACACTACAGGACAAGATAGTGGGAATAATTAGAATTGATAAGTCTGAGAGCCACTTTAAGGAAATCTAATATAATAAGCACCACCACGCCCAGTTAATTTTTTGTATTTTTAGTAGAGATGGAGTTTCACCGTATTGGCCAAGATGGTCTCAATCTCTTAACCTCGTGATCTTCCCTCCTCGGCCTCCCAAAGTGCTGGGATTATAGGCATGAGCCACTACGACCGGCCAGATTAAGGCTCTTTTTTGGTAGAAGGAGAGTAAAATCTGTCTTCAACATTTTTAAAGGAAAACAAGTAAATTTAATTGCTGATATTGGAGTATCTCATAGAAAATTACAAAAATAAAACAAGATTTTGAAAGGGTAGGGATGAAGCTGGGCTTTAAGATGAACTAAAGCAAAGGCCTTTCAGATCAGAATTCCTTTCCCAAAGGGTAAGGTACTTAAAGGCTTTTTTTTAACAGAAGTAGTTTATTTACCAGGGCTAATTCTATTTTTTTTTATATGTTTGTTTTTCAGATAGAGTCTTGCTGTGTCACCATGCTGCAGTGCAGTGGTGTGATGTCAGCTCACTGTAACCTCCGCCTCCTGGGTTCCAGCAATTCCCTTGCCTCAGCCTCCAGAGTAGCTGGGACTACAGGAGTGCACCACCACACCCAGCTAATATTTTGTATTTTAGTAGAAACGGGGTTTCACCATGTTGACCCAGATGGTCTCTATCTACTGACCTCGTGTTCCACCCACCTCAGCCTCCCAAAGTGCTGGGATTATAAGTGTGAGCCTCCACGCCCAGCCAGATTCTTATATATTTATTAATTTTACATTATAACTCCTGTAAAACTCAGTTGCCTGTGATTTTCATTTTTGACACTTCTGAATGAAAAACAAAACTGAAAACCTTGTAGAATCACACTGATATTCTGTTTGGTTTCTTAACACCTCATTGGGGCTGTACCCACTTAATCTGAATTCCCAGTAGTCACTTCTCTGGGCATAATTGAAAGTTTATATCTGGTAAAGTCCAGCATTTTTAAGCTAAAATGCTCCATAATGTTAACTCAGACCCTCTTAGGTATATTACATTTGATTTTAACTTTACAAAGGTACACATCATTCCAAAATGATGAGAATGGCAATAGTTGATACATGGGGACCAATCAGATTTCACTGAAAATTTTAGCTAATCCACAATATTTTGGCTAATCTGATGACCAAGTGGCCATCAGCTGACAGTTTAGTTATTAGCACACTAACTAGAGGTTATAAGGAAATCTGGCCTAATACATGATGATTTGTTTCTCATGAATTTATCTCAAATCTTATGTCACAAAAGAAACATGTTCTTCACAAAGTTAAAATTACCCCATTACTTCCTCCTTATTTCCTTGAGCAGTGGTTTGTAGTTCTCCTTGAAGAGGTCCTTCACATCCCTTCTAAGTTGTATTCCTAGGTATTTTATTCAGCAATTATAAACGGGTGTTCACTCATGATTTGGCTCTCTGTTTGTCTATTATTGGTGGATAGGAATGCTTGTGATTTTTGCACATTGATTTTGAATTCTTAGACATTGCTGAAGTTGCTTATCAGCTTTAGGAGATTTTGGGCTGAGATGGTGGGGTTTTCTAAATATACAATCATGTCATCTGCAAACAGAGACAATTTGACTTCCTAAGAGAAATGAAAAAGATATTAAAAAGCTTTAGGCATGCATCACATGCTTTTGGAAAGGTTACTATGTCAGGTGTTCAGAGAAATGACAAAGTGACTTGGGGTAGATGATCGGAGAAACTGGAGATAAATATAACTTGATGATTGAAGAGATAGTTAGAAAAAGCACCCCAAAGGATGAAGATTGATTGGATTTTAGGAGAAAAAGAGATAGAGTGTCAGGAAAGATTTTCATATTTTCTACATGAACATTTGGGTGAACTTTAATGCTGTGGGGGCCAAAACTGTATGGAAAATAGATTTGATGGTAAATAATATAGACTTCTATTTAGTAATTGAGTTTAAGTGAGTGAGAGACTTCTACCTGTAAATGATTGGACAGATAGATATTTGGAATTTAAATTTAAAAGAAAATGTTAAACATTTATGTGTATACATTGCCTTAAATAGTGTTGCATGCCATGCGTAAGAAGAGAGCCTCAGAAGGAGCCTCAAGAAATGTCAACAATGAAAAACTGATAAGGAAATAAGTCAACAAAATAAATTGAGAGAGAAATCATGGAGTGAAAGAAAACCAGGACAATGGCATTCAACAGAAACCACCCCCTGCCAAAAAAAAAAAAAAAAAAGTGAGTTGAAAGTGATTCAGCATGCCAAAGGCTTTCCATATGTAAAAAAATTAATGGAAGACCATAGATACAGAAGTGTATCTTAGAATTAGTGATGTCTTAGCTAGAGAGATTTTTTTCATTGAATGGTGGTAATTTATATTGTGTTATAATTAGTCTCTGGAGGAGTGCAGAGAAGTAAACAAATGGAAATTTTGAGTAAAGGCAATTTTTGATACATTAGAGTATAAATGCAAGAAAAGAGTAGTACGAAATGGTATGAACTTGAGGAAAAGATATATATGTATTATTTATGAGTTGAGAGAATTAAGTATGTGTAAATGTTAAGGATGACCAGTCAGAAGGTCAAGGTTCAGTTCAGGTGTGGGCATGGGAAGAGAAAGATAAAAGAGGATAGGATGAGAGCAGAAGTAGGCCGCCTTGCAAATGTGGGTAGGAAATGCTATGAGTCCTCAGCATCCTTTTTGGCTTCTTTTTCTCTTTGAAGTGAGAGGCAGTGTCATTATTTGAATAGGAGAGGAGGTGGAGGGTTGAAAAATGTCGGGAATTTTATTTATTTTGAAGAATGTGAGAAGCAACTAACTACAAGACATAAGAGGGTTGCCAGATAGTTTTGGAAACCTGGTTGATGTTGAACCATAAATTTACAGTGGCAACTGGGTTTAACTATCCAGGTGCAAGCTCAGAGAAGGCAGTTAATTGGATTCATCCAGCACTCTAGAGTTTTGCCAGGCAAGTGTGCTGAAAGGACATCGTGACAACAAGACTCTATAGATTTTTACAGACCATGGTTAAAATAAGGAAGCATTCATGATGATTCTGAAATTTCTGAGGAAAGGGTGGTATGATAATGATTGTATTTAATTTACAAAGTTCCCAAATTTTGTATAGTTGAGATATATCATTTTATAAGTGAAGCACATCAATTAACTTTCAATAGTTTAAAAGTTCTAGGTAACCAACAACAATAGGCAACGTATATCAAACATTATTATTATACAAGCCCATAAAACTGTGAATTTTAAAATATCATCAATAGTTATAATACCCTGTCTCTCACTCTCACTTGTAACAAAGATTCGATCACTTCCTTGGAGCACATGTGAAGCTTGTGCTGCACTGCCTTTCCTGTCTGAGTGATATACTTGCAGCTTGTCCTAGCCATGTGCTCATTTTCACATACAACTCATCATCCTCAAGGTAGCTTCAAGGACGTGTGTAGCCTTTCCTTCCCACCTTTTAGCCCCAACAATCATTCATCAGCCAGAAAAACATACACAACCTTAGCCTCACAAAGCTGTCGTTGACTCCTCTCAAGGCTGTCTCTGTTCTTATATCCTAACTGTACTGAACTATATCCTATGTCCATCTTCATAGAATGCATATGCCAGTTATTTTGCTACCTCCATATATTCAAAGTCTCTGATTTCTCCAAAGGCATTAGAAATCCAACTCATTTTACATCAGTAACCCTCTTCTTTTCCTATACTTCTATATCTTCCTATTTATAACCCAGAAAAAAATTATTTTCCTCTTCTCATCAGAATTAGAGCTCCAACAATCTCTCTGACAATTTCCAGATTTCTAATTTTCTCTATTTCCAGTTTTATATAATTTTATTTCACAAATTTGTTTCTATAATTTTAAATTTTTCATTCCTGATTTCTTAGTACTTATTTATTCAAAAATGATAGCTTGTGTCTATAATTCTGAGAACTAAGGAAACCTTTCTTTAAATCTATAGTTGGCTGGTCGCAGTGGTTCACTGCTGTAATCCCAGCACTTTGGGAGGTCGAGGTGGGTGGATTGCCTGAGTTCAGGAGTTTGAGACCAGCATGGACAACATGGTGATACCCTGTCTCTACTAAAACACACAAAAAATTAGCTGGGCATGGTGGCATGTGCCTATAATCCCAGTTACTTGGGAGGCTGAGGCAGCAGAATTGCTTGAACCCGGGAGGCAGAGGAGACAGTGAGCTGAGATCACGTAATTGCATTCCATCCTGTGCAACAAAATCTCCTTAAACTGATAAGCAAGTTGAGCAAAGTCTCAGGATACAAAATCAATGTGCAGAAGTCAGAAGCATTCCTATACACCAATAACAGACTAACAGAGAGCCAAATCAAGAGCAATCTCCCATTCACAATTGCTACAAAGTTAATAAAATACCTAGGAATACAACTAACAAAGGATGTAAAGGACCTTTTCAAGGAGAACTACAAACCACTGCTCAAGGAAATAAGAGAGGACACAAACAGATGGAAAAACATTCCATTGACATGGTTAGGAAGAATAAATATTGTGAAAATGTCCATACTTCCAAAAGTAATTTATAGATTCAGTGCTATCCCCATCAAGCTACCAATGGCCTTCTTCACAGAACTGGAAAAAACCACCTTAAACTTCATATGGAACCAAAAGAGAGCCTGAATAGCCAAGACAATCCTAAGCAAAAAGAATAAAGCTGGAGACATCATGCTACCTGACTTCAAACTATATTACAAGGCTACAGTAATCAAAACAGCATGGTACTGGTACCAAAACAGAGATATAGACCAGTGAAACGGAACAGAGGCCTCAGAAGCAACATCACACTTCCACAACCATCTGATCTTTGACAAACCTGACCAAAAAAAAGGCAATGGAGAAAGGATTCCCTGTTTAATAAATGGTGTTGGGAAAACTGGCTAGCCATTTGCAGAAAGCAGAAACTGGACTCCTTCCTGACTCCTTACACTAAAATTAACCCCAGATGTATTAAAGAATTAAACATAAGACCTAACACCATAAAAACCCTAAAAGAAAACCTAGGCAAAACCATTCAGGACAAAGGCATAAGCAAGGACTTCATGACTAAAACACCAAAAACATTGGCAACAAAAGCCAAAATAGACAAATGGGACCTAATTAAACTCCAGAGCTTCTGTACAGCAAAAAAAAAAAAAAAAAAAAAAAAAAAAAACAATCATTAGAGTGAACTGGCAACCAAGAGAATGGGCAAAAAATTTTTGCAATCTACCAATCAGACAAAGGGCTAATATCCAGAATCTACAAAGAACTAAAACAGATTTACAAGAAATAAACAATGAAACCCATTCAAAAGTGAGTGAAGGATATGAACAGACACTTTTCAAATGAAGATATTTATGAGGCCAACAAACATATGAAAAAATGCTCATCATCACTGGTCATTAGAGAAATGCAAATCAAAACCACATGAGATACCACCTCACGCCAGTTAGAATGATGATCATTAAAAAATCTGGAGACAACAGATGCTGGAGAGGATGTGGAGAAATAGGAACACTTTTACACTATTGGTAGGAGTGTAAATTAGTTCAGCCATTGTGGAAGACAGTATGGAACTTCCTCAAGGACCTAGAAATAGAAATTCCATTTGACCCAGCAATCCCAGGAAGCAACAGATAAACATGTTTAGTGTGTGTCTGAACAAGGAGTTAGATAACAACAGAAACATTCTTAGAAGTTGTGTGGCAAACAAGCATTATCCGGATCATTAGCATTATGTGTTGAAATAAGAATAAAAACACCTGCCTGTAAGTGTTTAATACTATATTTACTATTATATTCACATAGAAACCAGACAACATCAGTACAGGTGGAACAAGAAGAGGTCTTTTATCCAAATCTCTTACCTGTGGACAATCTCAACTTTGCAAATTAAGTTAACATTTTAAGAGTTTCTAAAGAAGGGTATTTTATATTTTCTCTCAGGAGTTTATTAGAAAATTTTCCTCTATAATTAATCTAAATTCACTGTCTATTGAGATTTCTTAAGTATCTTTGCATTTTATTTTCTTCTTGGTTTGAAATAATGCATTCTCAACTCTTAAGGTTATCTTTCATTTAAACTGTTCTATTTAAAAAATCTATTTTAAAGTGTACAAATATGAATAGCATTTTACTCTTCTCTACAAAGAATAACACAAGTTAAAACATGATCTTTTGTTTCTATGTAACCAAAGCTATTTAAACCTCTTTTGAATGAAATTTTACTTGTTAATTCTCATGTTCAATTTTCCTCTACAACTTGAAGTAGTGGTTTAAGGTTGAATAATTTACTTGAATATTTAATTACAATTCAAAGCTAATGGATATGAAACATGCTTGCCTTGGTGAATGTACAAATATATCTGGAAGTATTTTGTATGTAGAAGAGAATATTAATTTATTATAAACATTTCCATGTTGTATTAAAACAATATGGGAACAAATGATACTGTGTACAAGAGGAATGCATCAGTTAGATGCTTAATTAAAATTAAAATTAAAATTAAAATTTAGATACGTTTACTTTAATATTTATATTTGTACATTCCTGCTCTGTATTACAGAGGTTGAATAAAATATACTTTGTCTGTAACAAACTATTGTGATGAGTCATTTGGAACCTAAAATGACAGTTTTCATTTAGTTTTCTTTTGGAAATCTGAAAATAGTTTTAGGCACTGTTAACAACTCTGTATTAGAAAACTGTTTATTTCCAAGTGATTCTTCTGGGCATAAACATTCATAAGAAAACTTTTTGAAGTTTTATTCAGTTATTTTGTAGTATTAGTTTCCCAGAAAGCTACCGAATATTTACCAGTAAAGAAAGATTGAATTTTACCATTGTTTTAAAAATATTATTTTAGTGTTACAGAGTTAACTGGTTGAAAATGAAGAAAAAAAGAGGCATAACACTTGATAATGTAAAGGCTGATTATTGTTATTTATATAACTTACCACTTATTTATCTTCTGTGTTAGAGTTACTATGATACACAAAAATGAAAAAAGAACCCTCAATTGGTATTGGCTCTTTTTTGTATATAGTAACTGATACAATTAAAATTCTTTATAAAAGTTTAAGAAAATAGGATTTAATTTTGAAGTCATTATTTTCTGTTTTCACTTTTTATTGCCACAGTTGATTGAGAGTTGATTATACAACTCCTGTAAGATACGAACATAAAATTGTCATATAATCTCTAAATTGTCACATTCTATGTACTACTTGTACTCTGTATCTCTCTGTGATGATATCAGGTGTCATCTCTTTCTCTTATTTTCAGTCTTTCTGACTAAAATCTGACTTAGTATATAGTGTACACAGTTTCTTTCCATGGGCAAAGCTAGTGTTCTTAGTGAATACGTCTTTTGAAAAATGTCAAAATTTTGATGGGGTGGAAAATATTTAATGCTTTTTCCCATGCTGTCAAAATGGTGACATTTGACAGCGTGGGATAATGTTTAATGTTATTCCTGGAAAGTATTCATAATTCTATGTCATTTGTTTTTCTATAACCCCATTTTTTTGTTCCACAAAATTTTAACTCTGTAGTAGCAGGCCAGGAGTAATAATTTTAAATCTGGGATACTAAAAAGTGTAACTCCGTGCCACTCCTTCTGAAACTCCATAGTTATAGGACATTTGTGATCTAATGAGATAGTAGGATGTAAAAAATGATCATTCAACGGCATTTTATTGCATAAGAGTGAATATAATTGTGTTGTAATTATCAATAGTACAAGCCTATGGAATAATTCTTCAGTTGTATAACATTATTTTTTTCAGAGGAATTTACCCAAGGAAAAATGTCTAGAGGATATTAGTACTTATCTAAGCAGCTTATCATGAATGTAAAGATGAGTGTGTGTGGCTAGAGAGACTGGCGAAAGAGATATAAGTTGCCACAAGTCATTTTTTGAATGAGGTAGAATATAAAGTTTTCCACAATTTTAAAGAAATGGAACATATTTTTTTAAAAAATCATAAAGATATAAACATTTGCAACAAACAATGGTAAAATAGATGCTTTGCAATTGTAGTTCTGTATGATGTTGCAGTGCGAAACAACACGTTTGACTTTGATGCGGTTTATTGTTTTGTTTATTTCCCCACTAAGTTTTAAAAAGCCAGGGAAAACTTTCTATACAGAGTAAAATAAATTTGGTCTTCTAAATATGGAGAATCTGTCTTAGAGAAGGGCTTTTTCCTACTGCATAGTTGTAAAGAGCTTTCCAGGTTCTGCAGAAGTACAAGAACTGCTGCAGAGTCCAGTGATGATTAGGTGTGAATCTGAGCCATCAGCCTCAGTTAAACTCTGGCAGCTATATAATAAAAGAGGAAGTGAGCAATACTAAATTGTATTATATTAAAAAAATTTTGAAAGACACTAATGTAAGGCACTTTGTTGATTAACTAGTAAAAGAAAAAATATGGGCCGGGTGCAGTGGCTCACGCCTATAATCCTAACAGTTTGGGACGCTGAGGAAGGTGGATCACCTAAGGTCAGGAGTTCAAGACCAGCCTGGCCAACATAACGAAACCCTGTCTTTACTAAAAATACAAAAATTAGCTTGGCACGGTGACGCATGCGTGTAATCCCAGCTACTTGGGAGGCTGAGGCAACTGAATCACTTGAACCCAGGAGGCAGAAGTTGCAGTGAACTGAAATTGTGCCACTGTACTCCAGCCTGGGCGACAGAGCAGTAAAGTCAAAATATATATTCTTATAAAACGTTGTACACATTTGTGTGACAACTTCATTGATTATTGCCAACAAACAGAAACAACCTGGATTTCATTCATAGGAGGGGGTGGTAAACGGTTAAACAAACCATGCTATGTCCATGCAATGGAATACCACTTATTAATAAAAGAGAGTAGACTATTGTTTAGTATGATAACGTAAATGACTCTTAAAATAATACATGATTATATATTATATTGTTATACATTATCAACATATTCTTAATATGTTATATGTGTATGTATATGAAGGTAAGAACGTACTGAGAAAGTTTATTTTCTAATGCAATGTTTGTTAGGGAAACAGCTGATTAGTTACCATTATCTCCACTCTCACTTGTGGAATAAAAGCCTTAATCTATAGGGGAAAGGGCCACAAATACTGTTGCCTTTTAGGACATGGATGAAAGCCCATTGCAGCTGATCAGAAGAGACAAAAACCAAAAGTTTCTGTACCACTGAGGTCTAAGACCCATGGCAAGTGTGTGGCAGGAGTACTGAGAATGCCAACTCTCAAAACCAGGGAATACCGGTTCCTGCCAGTAACAGGGACATGATAAAAACAACAGAGAGTGCAATGTCCACCCTCACACTCATCTTCAAGCTAAAAATCACCTAGTACAAAATACCTTGCCAGAGATCTCTCTGGTATGTAGCACAAAGAAAGACCTCAAGCTAACAGTACAGCAGACACTTGGGAGAAAAAAATTAGGCAAATTAGATCCTACCATACCAGGTATAGTTAAATGAATTTAAAACTTGTAGTATAATGAGGATAAACATAGTAATAACTTAAACTCTTAATTAGATTAACACTAACCTCCTGTATTAAAGGCCTAGCAGAAGATAAAGGGTGCCCATTTGTGGTCATAAAAATTGTTTGCCTCAGTCTCTGCCATTCTATACAAGGTACTCATCTTTCAACAAAAAAATGACAAACCACTGAAAAACAATCTCAAGAGACAAAACAATTATCAAAACTAGACTCAGATATTACAAACATATTAGAAATAATTTATAGTGAATTTTAAATAACTATGATTAACGTATTGAAGGTTGTAAAGGGAAATATGGACGTCATGAAAGATCATATAGGCAATTTCAGCAGAGAGAAGAAAACTATGTAAAAGAATCAAATGATAAGACTGGAAATGAAAATTATAATAACAGAGATCAGAGATAAGGATGCATTTGAAGATATCACTTGACTCAGCAGAGGAAAGGGTCAATGAAATTAACTCTTTAGAAATTATATGAACAGAAACATATTGAGAGACAGAGAAAAAGAGAGGTGGAGAAAATAGATCCAAACCTTCTGGGACAATATCAAATTATGTCTCATATGTAAAATTGGAATTCCAGTATGAGGGAAAAAATAGGGAAGATTAAATACTTGAAAAAACAATGAGAATTTTCAAAAAATAATGACAGATCCAAATATAGATGTGTCATTATGCAAATATAGATCTTAAAACACAGAAAGCCAAAAAAAGGATTTCAACTCATCTTGGCATATTATACTCAAACTAAAACAAAACGAAAAAAAATCTTAAAGGTATGCAGATTTTTAAAAAAGACACGCTACATTAAAGAAACAAAGAATTACCATAGAATTATTATTTTTTTTTCTTGAGACAGAGTCTCACTCTCACCCAGGCTGGAGTGCAGTGCTTTGGCACAATCTTAGCTCACTGCATCCTCTGCCTCCTGGGTTCAAGTGATTCTCCTGCCTTTGCCTCTCGAGTAGCTGGGATTACAGATGTGCACCACCATACCTGGATCATTTTGTATTTTTAGTAGAGATGGGGTTTCACCATATTGACCAGGCTTGTCTCAAACTCCTGACCTCAGGTTTTCCACCTGCCTCAGCCTCCCAAAGTGCTGGGATTTTAGGTGTGAGCCACTGCACCCAGCCTAGAATTATCTTTAGCAAACACATTCTACCGAAGAAGTTGTATAGATGACATATATACTCAGGAAGAACCACATATCATTAGACATTAGGTATATGGAATTAAAAGCCACACTGATGGGAATGACTAGGAAATAAACAATTCCAAGTGCTACAGAGCATGTGGTCCAACTAGAGTTGTTATACATTGCCTATGAGAATGCAAAATGGAAAGCCCCCTCTAAAAAACAGCTTGTCTGTTTCTTTAAACACACAATTACCATATTATCTAAGAATTTTACTTAAGAATAGTTACACAGTAAAGTCAAAACATATACTTGTATAAAAAGTTGTACACATTTGCATGACTACTTTATTGGTTATTGCCAACAAACAGAAACAACCTAGATTTCATTCATGGGGCGGGGATGTAAATGGATAAACAAACCATGTTATGTCCATGCAATGGAATACCACTTATTAAGAAAAGAGAACAGACTATTGCTTAATACGACAACATAAATGACTCTTAAATGCATTTTGCTAACTGAAATGATTCAGGCATAAAGGGTATGTATCATGTGATTCCATCTGTATGACATTCTGAAAAGCAAAAATATAGGGATGAAAATCTGAACAAAGGTAGTGTTGCAGGGCTATAGAGTCGGGGAGGGATTGGCTACAAAGAGTTAGCATGGGGAAAACTTTGGGTTTCTGGAACTGTTCTCATATCATCATGGTGGTGGATACATGACTCTAACATACGTCAAATCTCTGAGAAATGAATACCATGAGTTTTATGGTATACAGATTTTTAAAAACCACAAAGAAGTTAGGGAAATGCAAGAGGGAATGTGGATTGGGACAAAATAATCTACCTATATTACAAATGAATTATAGAGCTATACTGAAGAAGCTGTTCGGGAGAATAGAGCTGACCTAATTAACTTTGGACCACAGTTGTTTTGCATGAATTCTGCAAGGCTAAAGACCAAAAGAACTGTAAATAAACATTCTATTTGCTTTTTCCCCCTGAAAGATTTGTATGCATAAATAATTTTGAAGATACTTGAATAACAAACAGAAGGTGATAGGGAATAGAGGGTTTGAGAGTGTAGGTTTTGCTGGGGTTTGTTTGTCTATTAGGTTTAAAGTGTGGGTCATATCCCTTTTAAGAGAACCAGTACAGAAAAGGTCTCAGATAGGAAAAGAGGGAGACTGATAGCTAAGGGGTCCCTGAGGGGATAAAGGGAAAACAAGCAAGAAATTTCATTCCAGGGTTGGTCTTGAACAGAAATAGGAGCTTATCATACTCTAAAGCTGTGACAGAATAAAAGTAAGTGTGAGAGAGAAGGCAAAATGCTTCAAAAGGCAAAAACCAGGAAGCACACACCTATTTATCTCAATTCACTCAGTAAAATAGTAAAGAAATATTTCTGAGACTGAAGAGAGTGATGAACTAGGAGCAGTCCAGTACAGCACAATCTTCATTGAAAAAAAATATATACCCCATGGGAGAGGACTAATACAGCCTTCTCTTGAATGTTCTGGGAAAGTCAATGCATTTAATTTGAGTATCTTTCAAAGTATCTGCCCACTATAGCAAAAACCAAGACCTTTTTATTGTTTAACAGAAATAAAGATTTAATCTATTTAGTGACTTTGGCTTGCTTGACATTTTTAACACAAGTGTTTAAATGGGCTTTGAATTTTGTAAACAAAGAAGCAACACTGGAATGTTTATGCCTGTCATGCTTGGGGAACATGAAATAAAACAGGACATCAGCTAAGTCTGAGGATCCATGAAGTCTAATTATGTTTTTCTAAAAATATTTTAATCCTCAGCATTTTCAAATGGTGAATTTTTTTTTCTTTTTTTAATTGTACTTTAGTTTCTAGAGTACATGTGCAGATCATGTAGGGTTGTTGCATAGGTACATACATAATAAGGTGGTTTGCTGCCTCCATTCTCCCTTCAACTATATCTGGCATTTATCCCCACGTTATCCCTCCCAGCCCTTCCCACCCCCCCATTGTCCCTCCCATAGCCCCCACAACTGACCACAGTGTGTGATACTCCTCTCTCTGAATCCACATGTACTCATTGTTCAACACCCACCTATGTGTGGGAACATGCAGTGTTTGGTTTTCTGTTCTTGTGTCAGTTTGCTGAGAATGATGATTTCCAGATTCATCCATGTTCCTACAAAGGATAGAAACTCATCATTTTTTATGGCTTTATAATATTCCATGGTGTATATGTGCCACATTTTCCCTGTCCAGTCTATCATTGATGGGCATTTGGGTTGGTTCCAGGTCTTTGCTATTGTACACAGTGCTGCAATGAACATACATGTGGATGTGTCTTTATAATATAATGATTTATAGTCCTTTGGATATATATCCAGTAATGGGATTGCTGGGTCAAATGGAATTTCTATCTCTAGATCCTTGAGGAATTGCCATACTGTCTTCCACAATGGTGGAACTAATTTACACTCCCACCAACAGTGTAAAAGTGTTCCTATTTCTCCACATCCTCTCCAGCATCTGTTGTCTCCAGATTTTTTAATGATCAACATTCTAATTCGTGTGAGATGATACCTTAATGTGGTTTTGATTTGCATTTCTCTAATGACCAGTGATGATGAGCATTTTTTCATGTATTTGTTGGCCTCATATATGTCTTCTTTTGAAAAGTGTCTGTTCATATCCTTTGCCCACTTTGAATTGGTTTGTTTGTTTTTTTCTTGTAAATCTGTTTTAGTTCTTTGTAGATTCTAGATATTAGCCCTTTGTCAGATGGGTAGATTGGAAAAACTTTTTCCCATTCTGTTAGTTGCCAGTTCACTCTAATGAGTGAGGCCATGTATCCTAAAGTGTAGCAGCAATTGTCAAATGGAGAAATGCAGAAAAAAATTATTGGCTCACATATATGATGTTCCCAGTGCAAAATCTTGTGTTACAGAGACATTTGTTTAAGGTAATGTATCTCTTTGGGGAAAAAAATGGCTATGTTGTAAAAGATGGTATGGAGATTTGTTCCTATTGAATTGAAATTCAAAATGTCAAACATGATATATAGTACATACATTTCCATAAGTCACTACAGACAATAGTACTTGAAAACAGTACTTCTCAGAAGGATGCCTGTGTTGCAATAATGCTTCACTAGGTGAAGACTATTTCAAAGCGTTAGACTTTTGCCCTATTGGAATACTTTATGAGAGGCCGGTTGTTCACATTATGTGGTTATCTGAAGAAAAAAATGTATATCATGTTTCTTCTTATTTATACAGTCCTTGAATGCACAAAATAATTCATTTTAGATACTATTCTCTCAGCTGACACAGGCAATTTAGTATCTTGCTTAAAGGCTTATAAAATTTATCAATGGAGTCACTTTACTCTAAAGAGAAAGTAACAGAAAAGCTCTTGTTAAAATATCCAAAATTGTACCGTGAAAGATAATGCTACTATTTGGTTAAACTGAATTTGATACATATTTGTTAAGCATCAACAATATTTTAGCCACTGGACACACTGACAGAAATAATAACATTAATTAGGTAATAAATCCTCTCAGAATCAATAGTAATTATATAAAGCACACAAAAGAAAATGTTTCCATGAACAAATTAACATTGTGAGAGAGAAGCAAAAGTGCCCTTTTACCAAGGGCACTTTTATGAGATAGGCCAACTACTTAGGAATTTACATGAGGTAAAATTGAACTATCTGAGAAGACACTGGGCTTTGTGGTCAATACTGTATCTACCTGCCAGTTACAATGGGGCAAGCACATAGATAAAATATTTGCCAACAGTAAATCATTTACAAAAGAGGTCTCTCATGATCATGGTTATGATTATTATTATAATACTCTTCTCTTAATGAATACATCATATTTTTCTAACACACAGCAAGGAAATAAAAGTCAACCTTTCTCAATTTCTTAATCACCCATGGGATATTATTTATATTATTTTTTAAATAAAAAGACAGTAATAATCTGGAATTTTATTTTCCTATGAGCAAAATGCAGGCCAATGATATTTGTTCAATTATAAAGAAATAAACACCATGAGAGATGTTACATCAGCCTCTGTCAACACTCTCACCTTTAAAATAACTTCAGTATGTTGCTATAGACAATAGAATTTTTCAGGGTGAAATGAGTACATCAGTTTCTTATCCTTATATTTTTGTATTTATTTTTAGTACTTGGGAACACTAGTTTAGATGAACTGCATGTGATATGGCTGTAACCATAGCCTATGAAGAAAAAAAAAAGCATCAAATCAATACTTCAAAGAAGGAAAAAGAAAAAGTGAAAAAATATTTTGACTTCTTTAAGGAATGGTAAAAGCATGCTAATAAAAACCACAAATGTTGTAAAAGAATAGCATCGTACAGATCTGAGAATGTGAACAAGACAAAAATTTGTAGAGAAAATAATAACAATAATTAACAACAAATATTTTAAGAAATCAATGAAATAGAAATTTATATTCTTAACCTTCACAAATATTACTGCCACAGTGTAGAACAAGATGCTAAGAATTATTTTATTTTCAAAATGAGGTGAAACACATTAAAAAAGCCACAGAAGCTTGGCTTTTACAGCAGCCCGGAAAGCAAAACTTCTAAAGTAGACATTTACATAAGATTTTGCCCTGTAAGTTTTCATCCTGATCTTACTCATATAGATTCTGTAAAATCATAATTTGATATGATTTCCCTGTGTCTTACACAGATTCAGTTGATTTAGATCACATGAATTAGATCTTGAGATGCGTGTTCTATTAATAAGGTCAAGTGGTCCTTAGAATATGTTAAGTCAGTCTATTATTTAACATTACTTGCTAAGTGGAAGAACTTCATTTTCATTCAAATCTAAACATTTAATTGCATTATCTTTACATTTTAACTGTTCCTCATTCCTAAAATAACTTTTTAAAAAATAATTACTATTCTAAATTGCTTGATTTATCCTGAGAGTTATATCAGTGATGGTGATGTTAGGTATTATGTGAACACACACACATGCACACACACAAACTAAAGTTTATGAAAATAATTAAACTAAGAAATCATGTAGATAACAGTGATTAAGTATGCGTTTAAATAGCATTACATTATGGTTACCCTCCAGTTGATGTATTATCCACTCACATTCATAGAGATCTTAGCAAAGGTGACAAATGCTTCCCTCTAAAATATAAATCTGCCCTCAGGAACTAAGATGAATCTCAATGTGCCCAAGAATGGTTCAGCAAGTGCAATATGTGTACACTGGGAGGCTGAGATGCCACGTTTTACTAAAGTGTGTCTTTTACACTGAAAACTATTTCTAAGTTGAGGGGAAAAACAAGTATATCCTATACGTAACTTGTATCATGCCAAATGAATTATTTAAAAAGCTGAAACTGGATACCTTCCTTACACCTTACACAAAAATTAATTCAAGATGGGTTAAAGATTTAAATATAAGACCCAAAACTATAAAAACCCTAGAAAAAACCTAGGCAGTACCATTCAGGACATAGGCATGGGCAAAGACTTCATGACAAAAATGCCAAAAGCAATTGTGACCAAAGTGAAAATTGACAAATGGGATTAATTAAACTCAAGAGCTTCTACACAGTGAAAGACACTATCATCAGAGTGAACAGGCAGCCTACTGAATTGAAAACTTTAGCAATCTACCCATATGACAAAAGGCTAATATCCAGGGAACTTAAACATATTTACAAGAAAAAAAAACAACCTCATCAAAAAGTGGGCAAAGGATATGAACAGACACTTCTCAAAAAGAAAAAAAAAATTCATTTATACAGCCAACAAACGTGAAAAAAAAAGCTCAACATCACTGATAATTACAGAAATGCAAATCAAAACCACAACGAGATAGCATCTTATGCTGGTCAGAATGTCCATTATTTAAAAAGTCAGGGAACAATGGATGCTTGCGAGGCTATGGAGAAATAGGAACGCTTTTACACTGTTGGTGGGAGTGTAAATTAGCTCAACCATTGTGGAAGATAGCATGGCGATTCCTCAAGGATCTAGAACCAGAAGTACCATTTGACCCAGCAATCTTATCACTGGATATATATCCAAAGGAATAGAAGTCATTCTACTATATAGACACATGCACATGTATGTTTATTGCAGCACTATTTACAATAGCAAAGACATGGAAGCAATTCAAATGCCCGTCAATGATAGACTGGATAAGGAAAATGTGGTACATATACACCATGGAATACCATGCAGCCATCAAAAGAATAAGATCATGTCCTTTGCAGGGACAGGGATAAAGCTGGAAGCCATCATCCTCAGCAATATAACATAGGAACAGAAAACCAAACACCACATGTTCTCATTCATAAGTGGGAGTTGAACGTTGAGAACACGTTGACACTGAGAGGGAAACATCACACACCAGTGCCTGTTTGGGGGTAAGGGTTGAGGGGAGGGATCTTTGAGGACAGGTCAATAAGTGCATCAAACCACCATGGCACACATATACCTATGTAACAAACCTGCACGTTCTGCACATGTATCTCATTTTTGTTGTTTTTTGTTGTTGTTGTTGTTTGTTTTAAAAGAAATAAACAGAAAAAGATGTTGGCTTGGGACGCTAGTGGGTTGAGAGGATTTCTTCAAATCCATTCCTTTGCCAGTTAGCCCACATTACCCACACTCCACAAATCTGCCATTCCATAAGGCTAAGACCCACATACTATGTGGTGCTTGCATCAAATTGTTATTGTGCTCTGCGTCACATCCCCTCAGCCCAGCTCGTATTATGTGTAACTGTGGTGGACAGTTTTGTACATGCTGATATTATCCCACTCCAATCAGCCAACCCAGCATCTCTCTGCTTTTCTATTCTAGGGTTTAAATGAAGCCAAAAGATTGTTCTCAGAAGGCAGGTAGATGATCCCTGTGAATGAGAGGAGTTAACGCTCTCAGAGAAATCCCTCAACCAATGAAGGAAGGGTGTTGGTGGATGTTTTCTCAGACCTCTGGTCCTTAGAGAAATAATTCTGATACACTTTCTACAGAGTTTCCCACATTTCCCCAGCTGGACTGAGCCCCAATTGCTCACAGCAATAACCAACTCAGTAATGTAGTTTATTACCTTTCTAGTTGCCCATCTTACTCTCCCTGTTCCCTACTCCCTGCTTCCTGGGATAAATTCCCAAATAAATAACCTATATCCAACTCTTTTGAATTCTGCATTCAAGAGGACCCCAACTAAAACAGAGTTCAAGGTAGTTCTTTAGGTCCTCTCTTTTTCTCCTCCTTCTTACTGTCCCCTACTTACTATGGCTCCAATTTCTTCCTGACACCTGACATCTTGGCTGGATATTATTGATCTTTATCTAAGCAATGGCTACTTTGAATTTCTTCCTCATATTTGTTCTGGCTGTCAATTGGGCCTCAGTTCTCTCTACATTACTTCATTCCTCTGCCTCTGTGTTTCTGAGTGGTGAATCCCTTTTAGTTCTGAAAAACACAAAAACTACCTCTAGTTGTTACAGAGCTCCCAGACAAAAATTCTAACATTAAAAAAAAATTTAATCCTGAACAATTAGAATCTCTCTCTATCAAGCCAATGCAGCAACTAAAATACTTTTGATTACTGGATGTTGGCTTTAAGAACTTTACTGATTCACCAATGACAAAAGTTAACAATTGCTTTGTTTAGAATTGTTCCTTCTTAAACTTGAAGTTGAAGCGTAATTCTCAGAATGTCATCAGAATGAGGGTATTTTTAATTATGTTGGCAGTTTTAAGATATATCCTCATATAATTCCATATTCCACAGGAATATCTTTTGTAGATATGGTATATTTATAGAGTGGAGTAAACCCTAAAATACACAAATCACCCAGTAACAATTTCTATATTTACTAATTGGGTTTTTGTCTACATTTTTGTTCTCAGCTCCAACAATATATATTTTTTAAACAAATTGCCTTTCCCTCATAAGACTCACAAATAACTATCAATTACCAATGAGATGTTTTAATTTCTAAGGTAAAACAAAATCATTATAATGATAGCCAATGAATTGAGATTTTTCTTGTATCAATTAATATACTCTCTTAAAATGGCTTCCAAAACATTGACTCACATTGTCCTTGAACAATGGTGGCTGCTGCAAAAATGAAAACAGAAATTGGCAATTTAAGCTCATGAGCTTCTAAATGGATGTAATACCAAGACCAACACACAACAATTTTGAAGAAAAACAGTTCTTTTGAAGGGCCACAATCTATATCTTTTGAATATCAGTTTCTAAAACCTTGACCTAAGCTAGAGATACAAAAGAAAATATCTTCAGTCAGAGTAAGTTGTTGCCACTGGCCCAAACTGATCATGGTTCCACAGGCCAGCCAGAGGAGAAAGAACAGTCAGACATAAAGCAAAGTTAATTTAATGTTTGAAGGCTCTCTTTAAAAAGGGGTGCTGTATTCTCATTTTAATTCTCAGATGGCAATGTGGAGAGCTGACCATGCTGAGGACTAAATGCAACTGTACATAACAGCAAGGATATATAAGATGAAAGGATATCAATCAAGGATGATGACAGGCAGGAGGAGAAAAATTTTACAATTTGAAGAGATTTTGTTTAAAAACTTGTATTTCCAGCTTCTCTTGAAAAATTAGATCTGGTGACATCAGGGACTCATTCTGGCCCGACACTCCCTATAACCCCACCCCCCGCCCTGGGACTGAGTATTATCTGCCCCTGTAAACTTAGTTCATCAGTTTGCTTCAATCCCTACTACTCCCTAGTAAATTACACGTAGTGTATTATATTGTTATTCATTTAAATTACTATCCTGGGTCCAGTAGGTATTTAAGTGCCTATCTTTGAGTCCAGAAAACAAAGAAAAGGAAAGGAATTGCTCAGAATGTATGTACATTTGACGAATTATATTCATCAAGTTAATTTTGTCAATAAAGTTACCACTTCATGCCCATCAAATTCAGAGACTGTTTTACCTGAAAAGTCATTGCCTGCTTTTCTCATGTGGAGGTTACCACCTAGTACCTATGAGATGGGGATGATAGAAGCCTCAGGGTCCTACTGGATAGAAGTGGGTGTAATATAAATATATACATACATATGTACATGTAAATGTGTGTGTATTCATTTGTGTGTATATATGAATTAGCTCCTCTAGCACCCAGCAAATTTGTCACCAACTTCCTATAGCAAAGCTTAGTTAGAGAAGATTCTGACTCTCAAGTTACAATTATGAAAACAAAACTGGTTTCTTCTTAATTTTGTAGATACCAGGTTTGCATACAGCATTAGCCATTTCCTGTACATTTCCATTAGTAATGTCTTTGCTGATTAGTTTTTTTCCAAATTAGCATGTTTATCCATTAGCATATCAATATTGCTGCCAACCATCCTCTTAATTTTTAGTTTTCTTGTTGCAACAAAAAAATTTTTTTTGCCAATAAAAGCAGGCATTTCTTAAAGCCTTAATTAACTCTAGCACAATTCTTTTCTGCTTCTTTAATAATAGTGTGTAATATTTACTAAGATTATAGATTTTGTCTTATTCAAAAACACTGCTCACTCGAATAAGCAAAATCTTCACATTTTCAAGTTTGGCATTAACACAGCCTCCTCTTGTCAAAATAGTTTCCCTGATTTCTGAAATGCTTTGATAATACTGTAAATTTTCAAGATCAGTGTAAATAAACTTCAAGGACAAGGGTTCCCGAAATGTGAGAATTTTTCTATGTGATTAGTAAAATAAGGATTTTCAGTTACCTTTGTAAAGGGAAAAGGATGACGTCAAAACCTGAATTCTTTGAGAAAAGTCTTTTTATCCTCGTTATATCACTGCAAATAAGTAGAATTTTGGTTGACTCATAGATCTGATGTGTACAATTACATAAATTTAAAGTCACCTACACGGAATAAATAACACTATGTTTAACAAAGTACACAGGAAGTAAGTAAAATATACAGTCTGTTAGACTCCCGTCTACACCATTATTCAAGGTAAATTCTTTTGACTATAATAATTAAATATCTGCAATGATTTTTTTTCTGCTGAGTCTGAGTAGACTGTTGTGAAAGCTATGCTTATCCAATTGTAAGCACTGTCTTATTAAGGTAAGTGCTAGTAATTATAAATCTTTATGTTTAAGCGTAAGGGTTTTTTCACACCTTTCTGGTGATTAAGAAGGAAAAATGATGAAGAAGTTGATGATGTTAATGATTTCATCACACATACTGTTTGTGGGGGTGTAAATTGTCACTGTCTTTCTGGAGGGCAGTTTGGCAATATTTTTCAAATGAGGATAACCTTTGACCTAAAAGTTCCACTTCTTGAAAATTGTTCCTAAGGAAATAATTGAAGAAGGCAAAGATAAATTTGCAAAGACGTTCATAATAGTGAGAAAATGAAAACCAGTCTTAATACCCATAAATAGAAATTTGGCTAAACAAATTATGAAAATCCATATAATGAAATACGAGGAAACCATAAAAATTGATTGGGTTAATCTCTACATATTAATAAAATAAAAAAGGTTAACAGTTATTTAATATTTAAAGTTTACATAGAATTACAGAATAATATATAAGGTATGATGTAATAAGATATATTTTCATATGTAAATACACAAGATTGAAAAGATCTAATTAAGCTATTAATATTGTTAATCTCTGGTAGTTTAATTATAAAGGCATTTGCACTTTGCACTTTAACTTACTTTGCTATTGTTTAAAGTTTTCACAACTAACAGGTTTTGGTCCACAATTTTCTATTTTATTTATTTATTTTTGCAAGGCTGAGTTGTAACAATCACACTCATTTGTTTTCTTCCACCTTACGCTTCCTTTTGAGGATGTTCCTGCTGTGTGCAGCTTGGCTGAGGACAGGGCCCACCTCCCACAAAAGATATGGAAGAAACCAGACCTTCCCTCCTTTCACCTAGAGCTGCAAGGCACTCTCATGACATCCTTTCCCCCCAGACTTTGATGCTAAAGACGGAACTGAAGGTATGGGAGGAATTGGCTTTAAGATTCAATGTAAAAACAGGTAGCATGAAATCCAACCATTCCCACAAAGTGGACTTGCTGTGGATCCTGCTGCAGGCCCAGTTTTTGAAGTATTCCTGGTTCGTGTCATTTGCTAAACCTTCTTCTTCAGCCACCTGCCAATACTGTGAGCCCCTTCTATGCTTCTAATGAAACTCCCTTTGGCTTTTAATGGCCATAGTCTTCTTCTAAATGATATATATGTTTTGCTTTAGTAAGAGAAAAGAAACTGTTTCTATTTATGAAATCAAAGAAATACTGTATTTAGAAATAAAAATAGAAATATACACACGCACACACACACACACACAGCAAAAAGAAGACACCAAAAAATATCTTGTAATTCCAAATTGATAAAATGTGGGGCAAGCTGGTAAATTATACTATGGACAAAGGACAGCAGTGAGAATAAAGGTCAAGTATGTTTGTAACCCTGAGCACCTAATTAGAATAATTAGTATGTGTCAGGGAGAAGTTCAGCTTTATATTTTGCTTTTAATAAAATAAAACAAGGGCAATATTAAGAGTTTAATTCTCATTGTTCACTGCAGAATTATTGAACTATGAGTCCCTTGGGGAGGCCTGGTTAATTTATTTCATATGAAACAGGTATCGTCTGTGTTGGAAAATATTGTATTTTATTCATTTTTGAATTGCTAAATTATCCAGACTTGTATATTTCCCTTACTAAGATTAGATAGATTCATAGTGCCACAAATAATATAATTGTAAACAAATAATATTGGAATAGAAAAATAGTTTATATCATGACTTTCTCTAAGCTGAAGACATAAATGTTTCCGTCTTGGATACCCAAATAATTAAGTATTTTTTAAACTTTCCAGTATTCATATCTAAGAACATAAAATATTTTCACAATACAAGTACATTTACCAAGAGCAAATGTTTAAACAAAAGAACCAGGGTTCTTAATGAAACACCCTCAGGAAAATGTTTAAACTTTGCCCTTAAGTTTACTTTGTTCACTAATAGGCTTCTATTTCGAGTAGAGAGTAGGAAGGGTAAGTTCAATGTGTTAATAAGAAAAAAGTAATAATATTTAATTAATTCTGGCTGAACACACATGGTTTAATATACTTGGCAATATCATTCCATCACATGATATGATAATTTAATGGAACTTTTTTATTTAAATTGCTGGCAAGTTTATGAAATTATAAAGCAAATAGGCCATGCACTTGGGTGTAATTGACTGTATAAATGTGTTTTATACTATACTGTTGGCAAATTAGCCAATCCCTGTCACGGAATCAATTATTATCTAGCTGAATTCCACAAACACAATAGCAGAAATATTGCATTTATACAAAAAACACCATGATTGTTAATCTTACATTGTGCATCTTAAAGCAAGGCAATAAACATTTATACACTGGATAATCGTCTTAAGATAATGCCACTGCCAAATGATGCACATTTAAAGATTCCTTGTTGCTGGAGACAGTCGTTTGGGTTTTATTTGTGCTTGCCTCTCCGGATCAATGAAGAGGATAATGGAAGCTTCAGTAGTTCAAGTTAAGTAGAGGTTCAGGCACCTGACCTCCATTTAAGAGACGCACACTGCCCAAAGCCAACATAACACGGTACATGCATACCTTGCTCCAGAGGCTTTAGAAATAATAACAATGCCTTTTATTTAAATAGAGCTATCATTTTCCAAGTGCTCTCATGCACACTCTATCTTGTTACCTTTCAGAGTGAAAAGCTGTGTTGTAGATGACCCAAAGAAAAACTCTTGTTTCATCAATTTCTAGTCTAGCTTAACATATTCAGCACAGTTTATCTGAAACAGAAGGAACAAGGGGAAGGCTCCCACATGTGTTCTTTCCTCTTCAGGTGCCCCCTACGGTATTTCTAGCCTACTCTTCTGTAAACTGCTTGTTGGAAACATTCTTTAGGCCAGCTTCTCAGATTCTGAAGCTCAAAAGTTGTCTAAGTGGGCTCTTGAGGTAACATTTTCAAAACTGAACTCAGTGAGACAAAGTGTATCTTCTCCTGCCTGTGGTCCTTATATTGTCTCATTTAAGATTCATTAGGAAGCCTATGAGCTTTACTTTCTTCATTGGTCTGATGAGAAAATTGAGACTTTAAGTTTCAGGGGTATTTATCCAAGATTTCACACATATCAAGTGGTAGAATTTGGATGTTGATCCTACATACTCCCATTCAAAACCTTTGTTCTTTCCCTAACATGAAAATGAAAATCTAAAGAGCAAATCTTCTTTATGTAGTTCCTGCTAAGAAACTAAGTCTGACAAAAATAATACTAAACTGGATTGAACAGAGAACTCAGTATGCATATCCCTTATAAGAATACTAAATTTTCTTCCTAAAGAGAGTACATTCTTTT
This sequence comes from Cacajao melanocephalus, assembly GCA_963573385.1. Lineage (NCBI taxonomy): Eukaryota > Metazoa > Chordata > Mammalia > Primates > Pitheciidae > Cacajao > Cacajao melanocephalus. The sequence goes on from CAUYLG010009850.1 coordinate 24,468, forward strand.
TCTTCTCACCATTTAAGAAAGGAGTAGCATTCCCTTAAATATCCAACTAAAGCATGCTCTCTCCTCTCTGTCCTTTTTATATTCATGTATATAAATGTTGCAGTATTCCATTTGTTTTAATAGAAGTCTCTGTCTTTTTTTAAACATATAGATATTCTTTTCTTCTGGAATTTTTTTTACCTCTGATTTACTTTTTTTTTTTTTTATGTTCACATTGGTTTGAATCAGTTTCTTCCCCACCTCATTTTCTCCCTCTTATTTTTCCTTTCAATTTCTCCTGGGCCTTGCTCTCACTACTCTCTTAAAGCCATCAAGCTGAAGAACTACCTCTCTCAGTAATTTGATTTATTACCTATTCTCAGGCACTGAGTTGGAGGAATAACAAAAGGAGAGAAGAAAATGTTGCACTGAAATATTGGGTTTTAATTTCTGTTCTGCCTCCTCTATGTACATGATATTCAATTAATATTTGACAATAGTGAAATGAATCATATAAACAAACCTTGTCCCTATGCTAAACTATATTTAGTATAAGTGAATGGGTTTTTAAAAATGTTAATAACTTTTATGATGAGATTCAGCCATTTTTAGGTTCCAAAGAGCTAATCAGCCCTTACAATTTGCAGAGATACTTCTCTGCAAGTTCTTTTATGAAATAAATATTTGTTGTTGCATGTTAAAATTTGATCTATAATCATATTCTATCCTTGCTTCAGGAAGAAATTGAAAGCTCTAGGATATGGCTGTGAGTGTCCTAATAAAACAAAGGTAGCTCAAAGAATTTTAAAATAATCATAAGCAATACAACAGATTTTCCAACATAGGCATTTGTTTAAATGTTTATATAAAACTTAGATCAGGTGTAGATTTAATTTCTCCATCCTCTGAATACTCTTTTTTTAGCTAGTCAATGAAAGTAAATGTCTTTTATATGTCTTGCCCACAACCTGCAAAATGAAAAATGGAATGAAGAGAAAAGCAGCAATTTTTACCATTTACCAATGCTGCATTTCAGATTTAGAAAAGAGGGAAACCATAACTTTTTCTTGAAATATTAAGGAGAGCTGTGGTGATATAGATTAAAGCCTACATCAATTGTGTAGAACCTTTTGAATCAAACGGTCATTCAACAAATGCTTGGTGATTTGTTTAGGGTACTCAATATGTAAAGCATTCAGATTTTGCAACAATGTTCTCAACTAAATAGCTGACCAAATAAGTGGTTCAACTTCCAACCCCAAATCTATTTGTGTGTGTGTGTGTGCATACCCAAGTATACATTACACATTTACTGCCAGTTACCTACTAGAAATCTTCAATGGATATCCCAGAGTAATTCCAGTTATAACAATGACACAGTTACAAAAAATACACATAATTTCCCCTAAACTGGCTTCTTTTTAGTATCATATCTATTAGGGAAATATAGTTATGGAATCTAGAAATCTGTCTAATTCAGAGATCCAGACTCAGACTGTAAAAGTAATCTTGATCCCCTTTGTCTATATCAGAGAACCCTCCAATCAATGATTGGATTGAAATAATAAAGGTCAGAACTAAAGGTAATGAAATTGAGAAGGAGGATATATTATTGAGGCAGTGTGCATTAAGTCTTGACTAAGATAATACTGAAGTTGCTTCCGTCATACCTGACATGATGCAGTGCTTGGAAATTCGACTTCCTCATATCCCTATCACTATGAATGCAATTTTTTTTTTACAAATTAATCTCTACGAATCCAAATTTACTTGTTTATTAAATACATCTAATGATTTTGAATGCCTTATATGAATGGGATGATTAAAATAAGCTAATACATGTAAAGTGATTGGAACATGTTCTGGCACATGTAAGTAAGTATTAGTTAGCTATTATTGTTGTGATTATGAGCCAACTATTGTTTTTAGTCTAGAAACTTTTTTCCCCTCATCCTCCTGGAGAAATTTCATTCTTAAAGACCATCCTGGCTATATATGGTGGCTCATGCCTGTAATTCCAGCACTTTGGGAGGCCTAGGCGGGCAAATCATGAGGTCAGGAGATTGAGACCATCCTGGCTAACATGGTGAAACCCCATCTCTACTAAAAATACAAAAAATTAGCCAGGCATGGTGGCACACGCCTGTAGTCTCAGCTACTTGGGAGGCCGAGGCAGGAGAATCGCTTGAACCTGGGAGGCAGAGGTTGCAGTGAGCCGAGATTGTGCCACTGCACTCCAGCCTGGGTGAC
>CAUYLG010009852.1:0-50001 GCA_963573385.1 Cacajao melanocephalus
ATAATTGGAAGTAAATCACTCCTCAGCAATTGCATAGCATTTCACAGGTTTAAATAAAATATTGGTTGGCTGCTTGTTTGTTATTTTCATCCCTTATTCCTTCCTGTCTCTATAGTTAAGCACAATTATTGGCATAAAAGAGGTTTTTAATACCCATTTTTAGACTGCATTCTAGCCTGGGCAAAAAAAAAATATTTTTGTTGCCATACGGTCTTGCTATGTTGACCAGCTTAGTCTCCAACTCCTGGCCTCAAGCAATCCTCCCAGCGTGGCCTCCCAAAGGGCTGAACCTCCAAAAATTCTGAGATTACAGGCATGAGCCACTGTGCCTGGCTTTTCTGCCTTCTTTAGTTTTCCAGTTTAAAATATATTCAAAGAACCTGCTGTGATTATTGGGCAAATGGACTTAAGGTGCCTGGTGATGAATAGTGTTTTCCTTCTTATAGTTATTATGACTAAATGGCTTGTGCATAAAAATAATTTTAAGCAACCTGATAGTTATTAACACAGCCTTGATACAACCCTGCTTCAAAATAAATGCATGCTGAACATGATAATTATCGAATGCTATTTTCCTTTTCTTCTGAGAGGCCTGTGAAAATATGTGATAAATCATAGGCAAAGTCAATAAAGATTCACATTTTCTGCTTAGAATTCCAATGGTTTAACCATTTTCTTTTGAAAGATTACTTCTTTCTTCTAATTCGCCATCTAGAAATTACTTGAGTTACAAATGAAAGCCTTTTCCTTTCCCAGTGCAATTAAAAAGACATTAAAAATATATCTTTGTATGACACACCTGCTTACTCAAGATTATAAAATAGGTTATGTGGTGGTTTGGTAATTAAGCATGTTTTGATCAAATTTTTAAAGTTGAAAATTACTTAGTTGTGTAGAAATACACTATTTTATTGTTGCTTTTCTTATAGTACTTACAAAGAATATTTTTTTTCAGTTTTGTCTTCATTGGGCTTATAAAAAGTGTAGGGAATATGTCAAGAAAAATAAGGATAATGATATAATTAGAAATAGAGGTAATGAAAGAAGATTAAAAGTTTATTCCTTTCAGAGGAAGGGAGGGATTCAGGGCATGGCTTTCCTTCTCAATCTGCCTTACCTACAGAGAGTCTCCCTTGATCCCAAGAGGGATCACTGATAATTCATTGTCTATCATTTCTTAGATATGTATTCATATACTTCTTTCCAGGTGCTATGCCAGGTACTGGGAGTGTAGCAATGAAGCAGTTATATATGAATTCTATTCTCATGGAGCCTAGAGTCTAGCAGTATTTTTTTAACATTAAAGTGGGTACAGAAATAGAAATAGGAGGACAGAGAAAAATGGAAGTGTTAAACTGTGTAAGACAATGTGGTGCCCCACTGGATTCTGGATGCTGCCAACTTCTCCAATAAATGTTTGAGATGATGGACATGCTAATTACCCTTATCTGATCATTATACATTGTACATATCAAAATATGTACCCCATTAATATGTAAAATTATTTGTTACTAAAAATAAAATTTTGAAAATATTTTAAATAAATAAAAAGTAAAAGTATGGTCATCCCCAGTATCCAATTAATAAATGTTTGTGTTTGAGGATGAAATGAAATTTCAAAAGAAAGACTTAGCAAAAGTGTATGCCTTAAAGAATGAGAAGGTTTAGGAGATCATACCTGAAGATGAGATTTTCTGACCAAGACAATTTGGTGGAATATCTGCTTGTTGTAGCCCCAGATTCTGGATCCTGCTCTTATCTGAGCCTTCAGTTGATTTCCTAATTCTTCCTTATGCTTTTTCCCTTACTATAATATCTCCAAAAGTCTTAGCCTTGGAGTGCAGAGGGAAGGAACAGAGAGGGCAAAAGAAATGGTAGAACTTCAGAAAGTGAAGCATAGGGTAGGATCCTAGATTCTGGTATTTAAAACTGGAAAGTGTGTATGAGCATGCACTTATGCAAATGTATGAGGACATATGAGTCAAGCACAATAGACACCTTGATAGAAGGTGTTATGGTTTTTAGATAACAGAAAACTTAAATTGGTTTGACTACATAATACAAATTATGATCATTTGTATCCTTACTATTACTATTTATTCTTAGTGCTATTTCTTACTATTTATTCCTAATGACCAAGAAATTTGTCTATTTTATTATGAACTATTATACTTAGAAAAATATATTTCTTCTAAATCTTATTTCCGTTCCATATTTTGCTTAGAATACCTACTGGCAATATCCCCAATTATATGCTAAAAATTATAAAGAAAATGGATACTTTTCATCTGTTGATTATTTTTTTCTCTCTTATGACTCCAGGGCACTTAGTGTGGTATACTTCATACTTGAATTTTTATTATAACAGGCCCCCCAAAAATAAGTGTAATAAGGTAAAATTTGAGGTTGTGTTGCTGGCTAGTGGAGGAGCTTTTTTTTGGGAAGAAGAGCTTGTCAAAATTCCAGGCTTCTGTCTCTGTCAACAATCTTCTACTTGACAGTTCTCTCACACTTTTAGTGTTAGTATGTTCATTGTTTCCTACCATGCTGAGATTTTTTTTCTTCCTTACCAATTTCAGATCATTGTAGTCTAGCCCTTTTACCTTTGCATCATACTTCTTTCCTTTGGTATTTCATTAGTGTAGTTTTGCAATTTTATTCAGTCTGTTCCACTCCGTGAGTTTTGAAGTCCTACAATCAAGTGACTGAGCATTGCTGACAATCAGTCAAGGCACCTCCACTTAATTATGCTGGCAGGCCCTCCTTAAAAATTCTTGTACTTCACCAGATACTCTTTTCAAATGGAGTTGAAATCATTTCCTATTTCCAAAATTCTCATTAAGCCTTCAGATCTCTTTCTTATACACCTTCCTTCTCATACTCAGCAAATGATAGTCTCCAATTGATCTGCAAAATTAAAAACTGTCACCCAAGAATTTTGACATTTCTGTAGATTTTACCCGTCTTTTCATTGTTTGTTATTATCTCAATTACAGTGGTTTTCCTCATCCTAAAACCCACTCTTTGATCTGTACTATGTGTTCTTTCAATCACTCATCTTTTTCTCTCTCTTCAACATCTCATTCTTCTTCCCCATGTTTTAGTAATGAAACATATCTAAGAATCTACATTAAAATAGCCTTCTTGACCACATCCCCTTATAATTACCACTTTTATCTCTTCTTTCATTCCTAGATGAGCTGCTTTAAGGACATATCTAAATTCAATATTTTCCCTGCTTTACTCAAAATGTAATTTTTAGTATTAAATGTTATACTCTTTAGTCAATGTACTCTTCTATCAGTTACCTGCATGCTAAATCAAATAGTCTCTTCCCTTCCTTAACTTTCTTGACCTTTCTGTAGCAGTATAATTTGACGTTTGCATTACTTTCACAGATCTATCATAACAAAGTACCACAAACCAAGTGGTTTAAAACAACAGAAATTTGTTTTTCATCATTTGTAAGACTAGAAGTCTGAAATCAAGTCATGGGCAAGATTAGTACTTATGGAGTCTCTGACGGAGAATATGTTCTATTCCCCTCTCCTAGCTCTTGGCAATCTCTGGTGTTCCCTAGTTTATAGATGAATCACTCCAATCGCTACCTTTGTTATTATATATCGTTTTCCCTATGTTCTTCATATTATCATCCCTATATGTTTCTCAGTGTGTACATTTCTTCTTTTCATAAGGACATTAGTCATGTGATTAGGGCCAACTCCAAACCTAAATTCAACTTGATTTCTTCTTCAAAACCCTGTTTTCAAATACGGTCACATTCACAGGTACTGAGTTGCTAGTATTAGAACATAGTTTTCGGGCAGGGGGAACACAATTCTTCCCACAACTGTCCACTCTCTGGCTCCTCAAAATTCATGTATTTCCCATGTGCAAAGTATATGCACTTCATCCAACATCCTCAAAAGTCTTAACCCATTCTCCAGCACAAACTCTAGGTCCAAAATTTTATTTAAATATCCACTCAAAAAATTCCCCTGTCTCATCACCTAAATGAGGTATGCATGAAACTCTGGGTATAGTCCACCTTTGGGCAAAATTTCTTTTTATGCACAGGCCTCTGAAACTAGGAAACAAGTTATCTTTTTCCAAAATAGAATGATGGAACAGACATAGAATAGACATTCCTATTCCAAAAGGGAGACAATGCAAGGAATTAAGGGATCGCTGGTCTAAAGCAAGTTTGCAACCCATTAGGAAAAATTTATTAAATTTCAGGGCCTTAGAATTATCATCTGTGGCTTGATGCCCTGTCTTCTGGGTCTGTGGAAGTCCCACCCTGGCCTCAATTGCATAACAAATAAATTATTCCCGTGTTCACAGACAGAAAATATATTTAACCTCATTGATATATATCAGTGTTACCATTGTGTTTATGACTGATTTTTTTATCTGCACACATTTCTTTATTTCTACATTTATATTGTTTAAATATTTTAAAATGAAATACTAAAAAATATAAATTGTAAAAAGAAAGATGATCTGACTTAGAAACTCCTTGATGTTGAGAAAGAAGGGGACAAATGGAAAGTGATTTTTGAGTCTGAACAGCTAGTTGAAAGAAATATCCTTTTTACTATGATTGAGAAGATGCACCCTACTGAACAAAAAAATCACACATGAAGATCTACTTTCAACAAGGCTTTGGTATTGTTTACTAATGGACTGACTAGCTAAATGAATCTGATGACATATTAATGATATTACTGTAATAGCTCCAAAAATATCACAACACATTTTAACAAAATCAGACATTACATACTAATTATCAAATTAGTGTTCAGCAGTTTAGTAAGTTGTAGCTTTGAGGAAGCCTATCAGCCAATAAACATCTCACCTTTTATTATTTATTTTTGACTGTTCCTGGGAAACAGTGAAGAACACAAGCTTTGGAAACTGATTAAGGTTTGACTGGAAACTCTCACTCTTTTTAGTTTACTGACCCTACCTCCTCTTAGGCTCCATTTCATCCTCAGTAAAATTGTGATATTTATATTTAACCATATTTTTTGTATAAAATATTTACTAAATGGGAACTGCATATATAATTTCTACATTAGTTTAATCCCTAAGAATAGAAAATGATTTTATTAAAATAATAGTTAACATTTATAAAGCACCTTGTATGTTCTAGGCTTCCAAGCATGTTCTTTATATTAATTAACCTATTTATATGTCCTAAGTGTCCTCTGTAATTATATTATTATTTTTCTCATTTTTGGATTAAGAAAGGAGGCATAAGCACATTAAATAAGTCATCAGAAGTCACATATAATATCTAGGAAATAGCGAAGGCATAGTTGTATCCAAAATATGGTACCAGAATCTAGAATCTTAGTCATATTATCATACCATCTTTCTAAGAAAACAAGCAAACAAACCATGTTTATCAAATAATAACCATGAACATTATCTAGTTAAAATTGATGGTTCAAAGATATCATCACTCTGCTCATCTGTCTGAAACAAAAAAATAAACACAAAACAATAAAAATATGTAGAAATACAAAAGAAAACTTCAGTGGAACCTGTGGATAATTTCAACTCCAGATAACAATAAACAGAGCAGCACTGGCTCATCTAATCAAATGTTGTATTAATGCCAAGGGGGATGGCTGCCAAGTGGGAATAAATTGGTAGAGTTCATAGTTTTCCTAATAAATGGGATACTCAAAGGAGTCAAATCAATCATTGTCTGCTAAGTGTCTTAGTCTATTTCATGTTGCCCTACCAGAATACCCTAGACTAATTTATAAAGAAAAGAGATTTATTTAGTTCACAATTCTACAGGCTAAAAACTTCAAGGGTATAGCCCTGGTTTCTGGCAAGTTTGTGCTGTGTCACGACATGGCAGAGAAGGCCAAAGGGGAAGTGGAGACATGTAAAGAAAGAAAATCCTAGAGGCTAAAGCCCTGGCTTTAGAATAATTGCTCTTGGCAGGAACACCCCTGTGAGAAGTAATCCAGTTTCAGACAGCAAGAACTAACTCACTACCAAGCCATTCATAAGATAGCCACCCCCTTCACCCAAACACCTCCCACTAGGTCCTATCTCCCAATATCACTCCATTTGGAATTAAATTTCAACCTGAATTTTGGTGGGGACAAACTCAAACCATAGCACTTAGACTCTAATAATATGATTGCTCCAAAGGACTGTGTGAGCATTTGTGAGTCCTATGTAACAACAAAAGGTGGCTTAGAGAAGTAAAATTAAATGAAGACATTGGAATTTAAGCCATTTCACCAGAATAGGTTCTGTGATGATTTAGAGTAAAGGTAAAATCAGTTGTCAGTTTTGCAGTTGGTTATTTAGAGAGCCAAAGAAATTTGAGAGACAAATTATTACATAAAAATTAAAAGGTGGGAGCTTCATTATAAAGCATGAAAAGTTCATACACCAGAGTAGACATTCATCAGAAAGTGTCCACTGGTAACACAACAACAGAACTATACCCAGCCTTCCATCGCCAAGACTGAAAATTAGGCTTTTGTTTTGGCAAAGAGCTGGCTCAGAAAGAACAACTTCCATCCACACACAAGTTCAAAGATAAACAAAATTAATTAACAAATTACCTATGTAAACGTTTTATACAAAAGAAAAAAGAAAAGAGACATGATAAGGAAATCAGATAAATAATAAGTACTTTGAAATGCCAATAAAATTAATAAATGAAAACTAAAGAAATTTAAAGAAGTAGTCAATTAAATGAAACCCAAAGAATAAAAAATATTATAAAAATAAAATCATATTAGATGCAGAAATAAAAAGATTTCTATTACATGATTAAAAAAACCATGAATGGTAGGTTTGAAAGGAATCAAACAAAACTTAGTAGGTAAAAATAAAATAATTTAACAAGCTTGTAAAGGAAAATATAGCCACAGAATAAGTGATCCAACACATTCATAGGGTTTCTGAAAAGAATCAAATAAATGGAATGAAAAAAAACTACACAAACATACGATATGAGTGTCATGTCATCAAAAATGAAGTAGGGAATTCCAAAAGTCTATCCCTTCACAAAAACGATAAACCGACAAAAATGATCAGAATCAGCTTTCAGAATTCTGGAAACTAACAAAATGCTTACAGCAATGAGAGCAATACTTAATTAAGAAAAAGTAGCCGAATCTTAAAAAGAGAGCTTTAATGGCATTTTAATGTATTAAAATACCTTGGCCCTATTCCCTACTCCCCAGCTCAATGGTGATACACGAATGAAAAGAAACTATCTATAAAATAAAAACTAAATCTAGATTCAGAAAGATTAATCATTAATCACCACAGTCAAAATTTACTCAAAAGAATAAAGTCAATATATATTCAAATGATGTTAGTAGATCTTTGAATAAGGAAATAATTTTGTATGTTAACAGGTTAAAAAACATCAAATTACTCATAAGTTTAGCAAGTTAATCTGGCCTTAGAATTTTGTGAACCAACATTACAAATTGGAAGACAGTTGAGAAATTCTTCAAACTTCTTAGGGAAATAACGTGTTCCAAGAAATTTTTATCTGTTGATTAAACTCATGTTCAAATATAAAGATAACAGAAAGACATCATCAAATATGCAAGGACTCAGGTCTTATAGCAGTGATGAATATTTCCTAGAAGACAATCAAAAAATACTCCAACAAGAGAACAAACAAACAAACTTCAGATAATTTCTTTGGAATTAAAACCCAGCCAACACAAGGAGGACTGGAGAAGCTATTATTTAAAGATGGAGATCATGAGCTAGAGCTAGGTATGAGCCACTGTGCTGACTCCAAGGTGATTGACATTCTCACCACATTGTTCTGAACACACACACACACAACATAGTCACAGATTACATGGGGAGTATTTTATATAGCGTTTGTGCAAGTGCATGTCGTATCACGGAAGTTTCCCTTGAAAGTCCTGTATATTCACTATAAAATATAGTTTGTATACACAGCATATTTCCTAAAGAATGAAATAGCTGCTCTTAAATTTTGGAATGTATTGCTGCTTCTGCAGCTCAACTCAGAAAAAGATTATATTGTATTTTGAGTTCAGCTGGTATAAAAATGTGCATTTAAAACACTAGAATTATATTTATGAAAAACTTTTACACAATGAGAGTTGAGAATGACCAATTGAGACTCTTGTCTCAGATTTGTCCTCCTCTCTAAGGCATATGCTAAATCAGGGTAATGAGAAGGGAAATGGGAAGAAGGGGTTTTATCTGTATGATGTAAATTATTTATCTCCCTTCTGTCTTCCTTTTCTTTCCATCTCTCAGCTCTTTCCTTTCCTTTTTTGTTTCTCAAGTATATTCACTGAAATTTAAGAAAATTAAATATGTGTATGAGGTAGAATTATAGAATGAGGTTGATAATTATTTTGCCACATCTGCATTTTTATCGTCAACATAATTTGGAAATAATTTTTCAAAGAAATGAAAACATATTTATACAAATTTGCTAAAAATGAAGATAATTCCGGTAACTTTAGGGTTTTTTGTTTTTGCTTTTTTAGTAACATACAGTTCCATTCAAGTAACTCTAGGATAGTAGGAAAGATATCTGTTGCTTATGCAAACAATAGGATTTTCCATATTGATTCAATAGGTATAGGTGATATAACTGAGAGAAAAATAATTTTTCAAAACTCATTAAAATACATAACACCAAACATAAGAATTGTTGGTTTATGTAGGAAGAGGTTGGGGAATGGTTGAATTATTCAGTTTGTTTTTATTCCTTGAAATAAGAACTCCTTAGATGCTAATTGAATCAAGTTAATCCCTAAAATTGTAGGATTCTGTGATTTGTATATACTTTCTGTGCTACATATTAATTTGCTATCATTTGAAAGAGGAATTCGAAATTAGTGTACACTGGAAGTGCTGATATCTTTACTTACATATATGCCTCATTAATGGTAGGTATATTTTTTCATTTAAATATGATCACTGCGTACGCTCTAGAAGAGTAAAATTACGTTATATAGAAAAGAGATACAATTTAGGCTAGGCTCAGTGGCTCACGCCTGTAATCCCAACACTTTGGGAGGCTGAGGTGGGCAAGTTCAAGACCAATGTGGCCAACATGGTGAAACCCCGTCTCTACTAAAAATACAAAAATTAGCCGGGCTGGTGGCATGTGCCTATAATCCCGGTTACTCAGGAGGCTGAGGTAGGAGAATTGCTTGAGCCCAGTAGGCGAAGGTTGCGGTGAGCCAAAATTGCACCCCTGCACTCCAGCCTGGGTGATGGCAAGACTCCATTTCAAAAAAAAGAAAATAGATAAAATTTGCTAATAATGACATACAAAATTTTCTGGGTATACATTTATTTCACAATGTTCTTAGTATCTAAGAGCATTTTTAAGACCATAATCTATAATCAACCTCCATTTTGATTATAGATTATCAATATGGTTTCAATTAAAAATTCAAACATAGCTAACCTTCCAAAGTATTAATTGCATTTTAATATTTATACTATTTTACACTGTCTAGCATAGTATTCTGCTAAGGTTATTGACTGAGAACTAAAAAAAGCATACATTGTCAATATATGTACTTCTGTTTAAAAGCTATATACATGCATAATTGCAGTAATATATTGTGTATATTTAAAATATCCAAACATAGAAGGTAAAGATGAGACCATAGAAAATATTTTTAAAAGCACATGTAGGATTTTAGCATGTAATCATTTACATAAAATAGCTTTGAAAATGAATATGAAAGTTCTTCTTACTTCCATAATTTAAAATTTAATTTAAAATTATATTAACGATATTACATAAACATTTCTGTCACATAATCTCTATAAACAAGTTATTAACAACTGCAGTACTTCCATGGCTGCCTACACAGCTGATAGTCAGGAGGTGTGTTGAAGTGGCTGCACTAGTATTTATAGTATTGACACATTTTCCAGTTGATTGAAATGTGAATATATTTTCTCCTTCTTTCTTTTGAAGTCCCATCCTCTTCCCTGGGAACCTTTGGAGCTTCTCAGGGTCCCAACAACTAAAAGGATAACATCTGATACTAAGCATGTGTGGGTGCTAGTGCCTGTGACTGGCAAATTAAGGAATGATGACTTTTTTATTGGGAAGTTGGTGCATTTTTATTATCTGCTGAGGCTGTCTCCAATCATGCTAAATATCTCCCCAAGTACTAATCATAATTATTGTTAGTGCTGTTATCATGAAGTTGCATACATTTTGAGAGATGTCTTTAATCCTGTTTTCCCCCTATTCCCAGTTTTTTTAAATGGAATTTCTTTTCTGGGACAGAAGTCTTTCAGGAACATTTATAATGACATTATATTAGAAATGGTTGTGCATAATTATTACACATATCTTTTTTTATGAATAAGAAAACTGAATAACAGAGAAATAATTTGAACTTTAATTGTCAGAGGCAGGATTAAAATTTAGATATTTCAACAGCAAGGGCCATAGTCTTAATCACCAAGCTCTCTGGCCTCAATTTAATTGGGATTCACTGGAAGAGGCTAATGTGGTTTTTCTATGTTGAATCATCACACAGGGTAAAACGGATAGGATGAAACAAACAAACAAAAACACCAACAATTTCTAAAATGTCAATGAAATGGAAAATAAATGAAATATCTTTTAAAATTATTTATATTTCAATTTATATTTAATTTATGTTATCCTATGAGTTAGGTATTTTGAATATCACCACTGATTGTGAGGAAATGAGTCCTTATGTCCCACATTTTAAACAAAACACCTATGAGGGTATTTCCTTTGATGGGTTCATTAGTAACCTGAAAATCAGATTTCTAATAGGATGAAACTGCTCAAGAGAAAAAGATAAAAGATTTCTAGTAAACTATAGACAAATACCTAATGGTAATATAGTGTAGGATTTACATAATTACGTGATCAAGAGCAAAAAATCTCTTTCTCTTCTTTGTCCCTTCTCCTCCATCTCCCTCTCAATGGAAATTTCAATCTCAATTTTATAGGTTAGTTTTAAGAAAAATCTGTTTTCCAATCTATAGAGTAAATTGGTTTCAGTTTAGTAATGAGCTATGAGAGAATTTTATTAATTTTTAAACCATCATAGCCTCATTATTTTTGAGGTTTACTATGGAAAAACAAAATTCCAAGGGTAGTTGAAACTCTGGATTTGAAATTCTTTTAGGGCTTTGAAAATGGTTTTAAGTTTGTGTAAAATAAAACTGTATGAAAATTTGAAAATGTGAAAAAATAAAATGTTGTACGTCTACATGGATAGTTGCGTTTATAAAGTATTTAAAAGCTGGGAATTATTTCATCTAATTGAATACAAGTGAGTCTAACCTGAGCCTCTCCTCCTTATAATGTTAGTCTCCAATGAGGTACAGATACTCCATGCAGTTCTGGAGAGGAGTCACTAGGATGTGGAAGAACATATTGGAACTCTTTTATTATTTTTATTATTTTCTGCATGTTCCATATTACTAGTGCATATCTTAAAATTTACATAATATAGTAAAGTAGAACAAGGGTATAATTTATACAGTAATAACTATATATGCATGCATGTGTGTGCATATGCTGATATTTGCACTGGTGGAGAACTGTTATAAAAGATCTTTATGCTATGTTTCACTGCCTGTTTCCTTTCTGCTACTGCTACCACCATTCCTCAGACACAGAGAAGGTGGGTATGTTGCTTTCCGTCCCTAGCAGATTTTCTCCTGTTTGCTTCAATTAGCAGGACTACAATGATGCTGGGGTGACACAAAGCTACAATTACTCTCATTTGTACCATCTTTCTGAGTTCCAGTGGTAGTGTGACAAGTGAGGTTTCAATATATATATATATATTAACTATATATTACCTTGGACAATCATGCTTACAATTTTCACTCTACATGGCAGACTCTTTTTTTTATTTAGGTTCTGGGATACACGTGCAGATCATGCAGGATTGTTGCATAGGTACATGCATAGCAAGGTGTTTGCTGCCTTCATCCCCCCATCACCTATATCTGGTATTTCTCCCCACATTATCCCTCCCCAACCTCCCCACTTCCCACTCTCCTTCCCCTAGCCCCCACAACTGACCGCAGTGTGTGATGCTCCCCTCCCTGTGTCCACGTGTTCTAATTGTTCAACATCCGCCTATGAGTGAGAACATGTGGTGTTTGGTTTTCTGTTCTTGTCAGTTTGCTGAGAATGATGGTTTCCAGATTCAGCCATGTCCCTATGAAGGACACAAACTCATCGTTTTTTATGGCTGCATAGTATTCCGTGGTGTATATGTGCCACATTTTCTTTATCCAGTGTTTTATTGATGGACTTTTGGGTACATGGCAGACTCTTAATCCAACCTCAGTGTCTTGCATTCTATGTAGCAGGTATTAATCCTTTATCCAGAGGTTTAAAATTATTCCTCTGGAAATACTAGACTAATAGACTGACTGATTTTTTTTTCTAGCTATGTCAGGGGAGAGCAACTAAAACAATTTTGGATACAAAATCTTGAATAAATCATTATTAAAATGGAAAAATTCTGATCTTAGTCTTTGCAATGTTTCACCAATGCTTTTTCTTGGTTGCTACATTTTGTTACCTGACCATTAAAAAATGTTATCTGCAGTCCTGTAAACAAAACTGTCTTTCTGAAATCTGAGAGAGAAAACTGATAAAAAGATGCAGTTTGTTTGTTTATTGATTTATTTTTATTTATTTTTTGGACAGAGTCTCGCTCTGTTGCCCTGCCTGGAGTGCAGTGGTGTGATCTCAGCTCACTGCAACCTCTGCCTCCTGGGTTCAAGTGATCCTCCTGCCTCAGCCCCTGAGTAGGTGGAACTACAGGTGACACCACCATGCCCTGCTAATTTTTGTATTTTTAGTAGAGATGCGGTTTTACCATGTTGGCCAGGATGCTCTTTATCCTCTGACCTTGTGATCCACCCACCTCTGCCTCTCAAAGTGCTGGGATTACAGGCGTGAGCCACCACGCCTGGCTGATGCAGCTTATTTATAGAGCTAACCCTTCAGAAAATGGTCTATATACTCTATTGGTCTCCCTGAGCTTAGAAAAAACTAATTGCTTCATCTTCATAAATCCTTTCTTTGGATGGCTAAAGAAATAAAATTAATGGAGAGAAAAAATTAGCTCAAAGTATGCAGAAATCTCTTTTTTGGAGAAACTGTAAAGATCACTTAATGTCTATTTCTTAGAAGAATTGAGTCATTAAGAACTGACATGAAGTCATTTGCATTTGTATAGGTAAAATGGCCTGGGAGTAGTGAAGAAACTTTAATAGCATTGCTGGACACAGGTGCTCAATGTACTGTCCTACCTAAAATCGCTAGGAAAAAGTCAAAAAGTTTGGACACAGGGAGGGGAGCATCACACACTGGGGTCTGTTGAGGGGGGTGAGGTGAGGGACAGCAGGGGATGGGGAGGTTGGGGAGGGATAACATGGTGAGAAATACCAGATATAGGTGATGGGGGGATGGAGGCAGCAAATCACCTTGCCATGTATGTACTTATGCAACCATCCTGCATGATTTGCACATGTACTCCATTACCTAAAGTACAATAAAAAAAAGTTGTGTAATAGAATCAGCAGGATGTGGTAATTTGACTATATTAAGGCTTTTAGGTAAAAAAGTATGGCTCAAAGTAGAAATTTATGAATGAACATTGTGGTCATTGCCTCATGCTTACTAGAATATATTATTGAAATAAATGTGATATCCAAATGGAAAAAAGCTTCACTTGCCAAAACTTTTGGGAAAAGAATGTGCACATCTGCTTTTTATCCTGTTTTAATTGGACATGCTAGATTGGAATCTTTACAATTACCTAAGCCCACTTTCCATGGATAGAATACATTGAAAGCATTAAAAAAATTCATTTTAATTGAATGTCTATTTGATGCAGATATTAGTACTCAGCAATTCCTTGTCCAATGTAATTGGAAAGAAAAGTTGATGGATTCTGGACTTTATCTATGGTTTATAGAAAACTAAATTCAGTGATGTTTCACATAGCATTAGCTGTGCACAATATAATATCAACAATTCATGCTTGTGCAGCAAGGTACAGGAGATTGGTATTTGATTATTGATTTAGGTAGTGCCTTCCTTTTCATCTACATTTTAAAAGGAAGGCAAATTCAACTTTTATTCCGTGGAATGGCCTCTAGTGCACATTTATTATGCTCCACAAGAATATATAAATTCTTCTACTTATATGAAAGTCTGTAAAGAAGAGACTTAGATTTGATTCAGTTGAAATAAAAAATAAAATACCTGTTATCCATTATATTGATGCCATAATGTTGCTATCTCAATTTGAGACTAAGCTAGGTATGAATTACAGACGCTTGATAATCATATGACCACCAGAGGATGATCAACCTGATGAAAGTACAATGCTTATAGCAAGTAGATAATATCCTAGGTCCCACTTGCACAGGAACAACTGGAGATATTCTTCAGACAATATAAAATAAGTAATTGTTTCTGACAGATGCAAAAATAAAACAAAAGGCAGAGAGAGTGATGTTGTTTTTTAGTTTCTGGAGAGAACACATCACATCTGGGAATGTTACTAGCCTGTATTCATAAAGTTAGGAAAAGCAATGATTTTGGATGGAGCTTTGAGCAGAACAGGCTTTCTTTGAGCTTCTGAAAGCCAGAATGCAATCAAGCTGGTTATGGCCTCACAACTAGCACAGTTGAATGATTTTGGAAGTGCCTGCATTGTGTAGCCACATTGACTGAAGTCTGGCAAAAGTCTGTTACTGACACTCAGCAATAACTACTGGGATTTTGGATTGGGAAATAATCTGATACATCTTCAAGGTATACAAAGTTTGAAACGTTAGCTGATTAATGGGCTTCAATTGAAAGTGCTTATATTGGTGAATGTCATACAGTTATTTTGAGGCCTGAAATGCCCATCATAGCCTGGGTTGTATTATACTATCATTGCAACTAGGAGAGAAGTATTATACACAGACTTTCCTCATTAAATGGAAATGGTATATTCAAGAATGTGCAACATTCCTACCAATGAAGGTAGCAATAACAAATAAACATGTAGTTTCTATGTCTTTGGGTAATTCATTAAATCTTCCTAAGGATTTGCCTAACCATCTGGCTCAATGGGATCCATCCAATAATTAATAATTTGAAGACACTAAAAATACAACATGGTTTACAGATGTTGTCTCAAGAGTGCAAAGTTACTACTTAATCCCAAAAACATCTGTCCTGTGACTAGATGATGGTTATGTGTAAATGAAAGGGGGAAATGATAAAGTCAATACATGGGCATGATTAAGAGGCATTCCTCATGGCATCAGATAAAACATAATTACAGAAATAATGATATGGTATGAGTTTTTACTATTTAAAGGAAATAGCCAATAGACTAATAATATATTTAGAAAATGAGCCTGAGGTAACTGGAAGATAAAAGGAATCTCAGTGTCAGGTGCTAGATTATGGACACATTTAAGGATTTAAGAAATCAAAATCAGGCATATTGATGTCCACCCATCCAAATGCAAAAGAGGAACTGAAACCAAGAAGTGAATGCTCATGTTGGTTCTTTGAAAGTGGTCTTTTGGAAATCGCCATGGAGGCATGAAGCAATAAACTGACAGGAAAAAAAAAACCGTTTCATACTGTCTCTCTCAGAAGCTCATGATATTACTAACAACTATCTTGTTTTTCAACAGCGCCATCAGAGATTGAGAAGCCTGGAGCAGATCCAGGCTGACCCATAGCTTGTAGGTGGATTACATTGACCCATTACCCATGACGCTAGGTAGATACCAAAGGACCTTGATCACTTTCAACACACAATCTAGATTTGGATTTATGCACCCATGAATGGAAAAAGAAATGCCTCTAAAAAGCTGTTAAATGCCTAGAGCAGAAAATAGTTCAAAATGAACCTTCTGCTTACATACCATTTGATCAAGGAACTCATTTTATTGCAGATCCAATGGCAATGGACAGAGAAACATCATACTTGATTATTCATAAAATAGAGGGAAAATAAAAAATTGGAATTTTTTTATTTTAAGATATTCAAGGAAGCAATTTAAGCAGCTGCTTCCTATATTGAGAGGTGATAAGGGACTAACAGAATGGCTTGTGCAATTGAATAATGTGTTAAAACTTAATATATGTGAATATAAAGGGAGTTCATAATTGAACAGATTGTTGAGACAAGGTAGAGAAAATAGAAAACAAAGCGTGAGGGATGGTGTAGAAACATACATATTTTTCCCCCAATTTCTAACATTTATTTTTCCTTTCTGTCCCTGATTCTTCATTATGGGAACTGGATCACATTTATGAGTTCCAAAGGGAGGAATTATTGTTAAATATAACCCCTGACAATATCTCTGAATGAAATGAAATTAAAAGTGAAAAAAAGAAAGAAATCTTCAAGAGAAAATTGGAAAAAGTAGACAGGTGAAGATGATCCAATATAGTATGATTGGCATTCCTGAAGTAAAAAATGAGATGAAATAGAATAAAGATTAATAATTATAATTAAAGAAAATATTTCCAAAACAAAATGTTACTTAAGCATTTGTACTAAAAGAGTACAATATTATATGGAAACTTCAATTGAGATTGAGTAATGCTAAGGTATAACCTATTGAAACTACTCTAGTCAAAAATTTTTAAAAACACATTTAGAATCCGGGGGGGAAGAATTAAGTTACTTATAAAGGGAGAAAGCAAAAAGATACAAGATTTCTTGAAAATAACATTTTATAATGGAATACAGTAGATGAATTTATTTATTTACTTAATTTATTATACCTTAAGTTCTGGGGTACATATTCAGATCATGCATGTTTGTTACATAGGTATACATGTGCCATGGTGGTGGTTTGCTGCATCCATTGCCCCGCCATCTACATTAGGGATTTCTCCTAATGCTATCCCTCCCAGCCCCTCCACCCCCTGCTTTCCTCCCCTAGCCCCCCACCCCACAGGCCCTGGTGTGTGACGTTCCCTTCCCTGTGTCTGTGTGTTCTCGTTGTTCAGCATCAACTTATGAGTGAGTACATGTGGTGTTTGGTTTTCTGTTGTTGTGTCAGATTGCTGAGACTGATGGTTTCCAGTTTCATCGATGTCCCTGTAAAGAACATGAACTCATCCTTTTATATGGCTGCATAGTATTCCATGGTGTATATGTGCCAAAGGGCTAATATCCAGAATCTATGGAGAACTTAAACAAATTTACAAGAAAAAAAATACAACCCCATCAAAAAGTGGACAAAGAATATGAACAGACGCTTTTCAAAAGAAGACATTTATGCAGCCAAAAAACATATGAAAACAAGCTTATCATCATTGGTCATTAGAGAAATGCAAATCAAAAACACTTTGAGATACCACTTCATGCCAGTTAGAATGTCAGTCATTATAAAATCAGGAGACAGCAGATGCTGGAGAGGATGCGGAGAAACAGGAATGCTTTTATTCGGTTGGTGGGAGTGCAAATTAATTCAACAATTGTGGGGACAGTGTGGTGATTCCTTAAGGATCTAGAAATAGAAATACCATTTGAACCAGCAGTCCCATTACTGGGTATAGACCCACAGGATTATAGATCATTCTACTATAAAGACACATTCACGTGTATGTTTATTGCGGCACTGTTCACAATAGCAAAGACTTGGAAAAATTTATTTAAGATATTCAAGGAAGCAAAGATTTTATATCCTACCGAAGTATAAAGACCACAGATAATTATGAACATAAATAATATTAAATAATATTGTTTCTGTCATCTATTTATTCATAATCTGAATAGTGATTTTGGACATTTGAGCAATCACAAAAAACTGTTATTTTAGGTGTGGTGACAAGCAAAAAGTATATTAAATTATACAAGCAAGCTAGATGTTTAAGATGACAATGAGAAAATTGTTTGCTCCTGATTCTTTATTGTGGAATCTGGATTGCCAAGTATGAGGTCCAAAGGAAGAAACTGTTAAACATGATCAAAAAGAACCTTGAATCTGATAAAGAAAAATGTGTTTTTAATGCTAAAGTTCCAGGACATGTATCTTAAAACATACTAAATTACTTGATTGCTCAATTAAGGAGTGGAATAAAAAGAGATCATTGAGGGAAAGGGATGGGGAGACTAATAGAGAATAATAGAAATTTTAGTCATTAGAACCATGTACAATGTGTGGGCTTTTCTAAACCCGTATTTAGATAAATTAGGTTATATTTAAGACAATTGATTTGAATATGGGCTGGATAGTAGATAATATTAAAGAATTGTTCATTTTACTTGGTATGATAGTGATATGGTTGTGATATATAAAAAAGATTTATATCAGAAATATACACTGAAAAATCTACTAGTTAAATGACATAGTTTATTATTTTATGAATATTCCAGAGAAATTGGAGGATTGGTAAATATTAAATCTGGTTCATGGGAATATATGATACAATTATCTTTACTTTTATATATATGAAACCATTTCCACAATAAAATGTTAATAATTCTCATGTGTATATTTATAAAATAGATCTAAAAGCCTAACATGTTTATTTTAGCCAGTTAATTAGAATTTCAGATTTTGGCAAACAATGGTGCTTAAAAATGAAAATGCTATCTTTGTTTAGGAAAATAAACAATAAATTGTTTAAAATAATTACATAAAATGTTATATAAATATTTAAATGTCTATGACAGTCATTGAATGATATTAGAAAAATGAACAGACTCATTTTGGCAGGGCTTTTCTTTACATATTCTGCAGTGGTATCTCTCTTTCTCTCTCTTTTTGATTTTAGAGATGAGTCTTGCTCTGTAACCCAAACAAGCGCAGTGCCATGATCATAGCTCATTGCAGCCTTCAACTCTTGGCCTCAAGTGATCTTCCCACCTCAGCCTCTCAAGTAGCTAGAACTTCAGGAAGGCACCATCACACCTGGCTAATTAAACAAAACAAAACCAAACCTTTTTTCAAAAAAAAAATAAACACAATTTTTTTTTTTTTTTTTTTTTTTTTAGAGACAGTGTTTCACTATGTTGCCCAGGCTGGTCTAGAACTCCTAGCTTCAAATGATTCTTCTTCCTCAAACTCCTTAGTTGCTGGGATTACAGGTATGAGCCAATGTGCCCTGCAGTATTTTTCTTTTATAAAAGAAAACAATTCCCCCTGGTTTTCATATCTACAGTTTCTTTCTGCTTAAATATTCTCCAGAAATATATTTTGGAAGATTACTGAGCACAAATAGGCAATGACAAATGCTTTCTGCTACATTAGTGAAAGTAATATAAATGTTTGTATTGTAGAGCATAACATTTGTGATTTTACTGTACCTGTTCTTGTTAAATATACAACTAGTCTTTCCATATCACTTCACTAAAATTTGGCTGAAATAGATCAACAGTAGCTAACAGAAAAAAATAGTCTACAAAGGAACTTTCTCTCAAGTCATGATAGTTTTTTAAAACTATATATTTGAGATAATATGGCATTGCCTATATTATTGCTAAAACTAATTCTTTAGTCCTCCACATTATTGATTATATCAGTACATGTCCTTGAATTTCTGATTTGCCAAATAATTTTTTTAAAAATGTATCATCATTAAATGTTTAGTTGGCTTGAATAGACATGCATTTAGAAATATACATAAAACTACGTCAATGAACTGTATCCTACTGAAGATGCATAACAGGAAAAATAAAACATTTTATTAAACTTGGTGCCAA
This sequence comes from Cacajao melanocephalus, assembly GCA_963573385.1. Classification (NCBI taxonomy): domain Eukaryota; kingdom Metazoa; phylum Chordata; class Mammalia; order Primates; family Pitheciidae; genus Cacajao; species Cacajao melanocephalus. The sequence goes on from CAUYLG010009852.1 coordinate 19,758, forward strand.
TTATATTATTACTTTTATGTATTCTATTATTTTCTCTATTGTTTAATAGTTCTTTAAATTTATCACAGGAAATCACATCCGTAATATTCCTATCCCCCTATCTTGCCAATCTCACCATCTGCAAGCTAATTTTACAACTCCCTGTATGATCTTGCAATCAATTACAAAGATATATTTACTTATATAATCTTTCCCATACGTTGTAGTTTTCCTAAAAAATGGGATCTATGCTGTATATTTCACTCTGCAATTTGCTGTTTTTCAATTAGAGAGCCACCTTTTTTTTAGCTTCTCACAAAAATTTAATGTTCTTCTATTTACTATGTGCAGAAATTTCCACAGTAATATGTATTTATAGCTATATCATATGTATTTATTCACCTGTTAGTGGGTGATACAATTATCTACTCAAGTTTTTACTGGCTATTTCTGCTACTTATATATTTTTAAACAAAAATATTATCTTTCAAGAAAAGATTCTTAGAATTGAGCTCAACAAAACATGCACTTATTTAAATACATGTAAGTTGCCAAGACGTAGTCTACTTCTTCCCAGAAAGTTGAGTATTTGTAAATATTGCTTCATTTATGCTGTGGCAGAAACAATAGAGAGAAGCAATATTGACACTTTCTAAGACATACTTCCTTTGTCATTACTGTTTAGCTTGCAGGTGCTCATATAAAGAAAAACAGTGAGTAAGTGCTTGATTATAAAACTTTAAATATAATCCTTTGGGCGTATACTCAGTAATGGGATTGCTAGGTTAAATGGTATTTCTGATTTTAGATCTTTGAGGAATCACCACACTGTCTTTCACAATTGTTGGACAAATTTGCACTCCCACCGACAGTGTAAAAGTGTTCCTATTTCTCCACATCCTCTCCAGCATCTGTTGTTTCCTGACTTTTTAATGAGTGCCATTCTAACTGGTATGAGATGGTATCTTAATGTGGTTTTGATTTACATTTCTCTAATGACCAGTGATGATGAGTTTTTTTTCACATGTTTATTGACCACATAAATGTCTTCTTTTGAGAAGTGTCTGTTCATAGAATGGATTTTAAAATGTGGCACATATACATCATGGAATATTATGCAGCCGTAAAAAAGGATGAGTTCATGTCCTTTTCAGGGACATGGATGAAGCTGGAAACCATCATTCTCAGCAAACTAACATGGGAACAGAAAACCAAACACTACAGGTTCTCATTCCTAAGTGGTAGTTGAACAAGGAGAAAACATGGACACAGGGAGGGGAACATCACACACCAGGGCCTGTTAGGGGGTGGGGAGCTAGGTGAGGGATAGCATTAGGAGAAATATCTAATGTAGATGATGAGTTGATGGGTGCAACAAACCACCGTGGCATGTTTATACCTATGTAACAAATATGCACGTTCTGCACATGTACCCCAGTCTTAAAGTACAATTAAAAAAAATCCTTAAATATGAACTTGGTCTCACAAGGAAACATTTTGCCGTCATCATTTATTCCATTTAACACTGGGCATTAGGTAAGAAAATAAGATTTTCAAAAGAATTTTTATAATTGTGTAGAACAGAAGTTATAGATAAAGGCAGTGACCATCACTCTGAGTTTGATACCAAAGCTAGCAAACACTTAGAGAAGGAGATTCCTATTGCAGCTTGAATATTATAATAACTAAAAATGTTTGATTTATAATAGCTATTTGGAAGCGAGTTTTAATATAGAGGTTATTTCATAGTTCACAGTTCAACAGACCACATCTCCTTACATGTGAGAAATTCATATCTATTTTGCAATTTGCAATGACTGCATTTATGGAATAGTAATAGACATAATGAGGCTTAAATGTTAGGGTTTCAAAACACTATGTCTATCCAGACACAGATATTCATTACTATTATTATTTTGCATACTCTAGCATGATTGAATACAATTGTTTTTCTCTTGCATAAACTAACTCCTTACATATATGTGTGTACACAAAACTATATGTATGCATATTTTAAATAGATATACATGTTGTATAGTTATGTGATGCATGGCAAATTATATATAATACATATTATTGTATTTAATGTGCATGTATTATTTATTATATGTTTCATTCTATATATATAATTTTGCTGCTTGAGGTGAAACTGGCCCAATTGTAAACTTATACCTTTTCTCAGGAAACCGACCTTCAGGCCTCCTGGACTCTATCAGGGAGCTGAGGCTTTTGGATCACTGCACCCAGACAACTGGACGCACCTGTTGCCTGTTGACCAATTCCTCCACTTTACCTTCCCTCCCTTCCTGTCTTTCTGCACGTGTATACGATGAGATGCCAGATCTCTCATTTGGTCACCTGCTGCCTGTTGATCAACCCTTCTTGTTGCCCCTTCTGTTTTCCTTCATTACTATATAAACCGCTAACCTTGATCAGAGTGGAGACAGATTTCAGGTTTGGCTTCTGTCTCTGGTTGACGCCACCTGTAAGAGAATAAAGCCTCTTCCCTGGCAGCGCTCATCTTAGTGACTGCGTTTTTGTGTTGTAAGCAAACGGCTCGAGACTGAACTGCTGTCAGTAACAGATTTTGCTTCCCTGACCAGGAACATGTTGCTATAGGCTCAGCTGCTGTGGGCCCAGAGAGTTTTGCAATCCCTTCTAGCTGTTGCCCAACCATTTTTGGCCAGAGGTGGATTTCTGTCTCTTTTCGGCCCTGCTGCTGAGGACCCCAACTGTATTCCTGATTGCCTCGGAAGAACATCTGCAACCAGACAGGTAAATGTCTTTTGTGGGCCCAGACAGCGGGATCTGTTGTTCTCAAAAACTTGGTAAGTTTTAAAGGAATTTCTGTTTGCAAGTTGAACACGCCTAACCAACAGAGGGAGGAAGCACACTGACTGTTTCAACAAACTCTTGGGGTTTGTTGCTGCAGCAGTTGGATTGCATTTTGTTGATTGTTTTCGTGTGTTAATGTAGTCATGTGGGGGTTGGAGTTCTATCCTAGAGTGAAGGCTGGGTTAGAACTCCAACCTGTCTTCACGGTTGATCTGAACGTAGTTTTGGGCCATGGGTAGGCCATACCACCGTGAACATGCCCAGTGTCATCTAATCTTGGAAGGTCTTTGAATTGTAATACCATCTTCATTTTGTTGTTGAATGGAAAAGCAGGTTGGAGTTCCATGTATCCAGATTATATGCTGCTGTTCTGAGCAGGGCCAGACCTGGTTAGTACATGATGTTCTTCTGCGGTGCTCTTTGGCTCCGTTGTTTACATGGAAACCATTTTACCTAAAATTTTGGGTCACAGCCTCATTAGATTATCTGTCAAGGCAAACAAAGTTTAGCCAGGTTAACATTTTCATAAACCAGTGATTTTGCATTAGTGTCTCATGGCTAGAGTTCCAAGGTAAAAGCTATTGGATCTTTATATGTGTGCATCTATGTTTGTTGTTATGTGTTGTTTTTATGAGGTACCAAATTGGCACGTAAATAAAAGAGTGCATATATTCAAGTTCATTTGAGTTAAGTGTATCTTTAAACATGCTTTAAGATAATTGGTACAATAAAAATAGAATTGTCTTCAGAATTATCTGCATGCATTTTTGTCTGGACTTTATATTTCTTTTTGCTGGATATTTTAAGGTGTCAGGGTTTGGTATCAAAGGTTTAAGACTGTAAACTCAGCCAAGAACAAAATGATCTATGTGTTATCTTTTGACAAATAAGACTAATGTTGTTGATTTAATAGAAACAGTTGAATCTTCTGAGTTATTGTTGAAAATACCTTTAAGGTTGTTACTTAGGTGAACACCTGGTAATCATAGGCTATAAAAATGATTAACAAGGAAACAACTTGAAATAATGGCTAGTTTTGTCTAATATCCATTCTCAGAAGTAATCTAGATAAATTGTTAAAAAGTAAAGTATTCAGTACATGTAGATGGGCAAATGTTTGTAGGTTAACTTTTATAATTTAAAATCTGTTAATTTTGATACTTATTGTATGTTTAGGTCCTTTCTGATTAAGAAAGGATTGTGACATGGGAAAACATGTTTTCAAAAACTGTGCAATATTCTTATCTATAAACGTGAATATCAAATTGACAGTTCAGGATTTCTTGCTTCTCAGGTCTTCACTGAAATTTAAGATTACTGAGACAAAGAATTCTAGTTTTCACATAATCCTGTAAATAAAGCATGCCAAAAAAAAGTGTTCAAATTGAGAGAAAGAATAACTTTGTCTAATTGAAAGTTAACTAAAGGTTAATTTAAACAATGGACTTTGAAACACTATTTGTAAAAAAAGCTAGAAAGGAATCAGTAAGTAGGGGAGAAAGATGAAGAAACTTATGGATATATGAAGATGTATTTTCAATAAGGAAGGTTATAAAGAAAGGAAAATAATTTTGTATGAGAAATGATCTTGGTAAATTCACATCCTAAAGTAAAATGAAGAGAAAATTTAGGACAAAACAGAAAGCTCAGCATATTATAGATGGTCTAGGTAAGTCATAAGTATTTTTTTTTCTGTATGTCTATCTTCATGCACATATGGGAAAAATAAAACATTTAAAAAGTTAAAATGTTAATAGAAAACTGGAGAAATTTGGCTAATTAATATTCGTTATAGTTAAATATGAAAGTAAAGTAGATATTGTAAAGAAATACATTGGCAGTTTGGTAATTCTTTAAAATAGTTGAGGATGAAGCCACATTTAGCATGGAGCCAAATTTCACAAATGTTTGCATTTCTTTGTTTCACACGATATTTGCTATTCTGCATATTGTATTAACACTAAAGTACTTACTGGTTATGTGCCTGAAGTGATTATCTTAATTGTACAAAATGTATGATGATGTTGGCAGACTTAAATATATTAATCTTTAGTGTGTGTGTGTGTGTGTGTGTGTGTGTGTGTGTGTGTGTGTGTGTGTCTTTGAAGCTCTGGGTAGCACTGTAGCTTCAAAGGTAAATTAAGGAGAAAATTTAAGGTTAATTTTATTTTTTGCTTCTAATTCACATTTATTTGCTTTTCTGGTTTTACTTGTATATACATATGTAAAGTATCTGTTTAGTTTCTAGTGGAAGACTTTTGTTTGGTTCTCCGAACAGTCATTTTGTTTCCTAATAATTTCCAACAATTCATTATTTTCTGTTCATTCTAAACATAAGCTACTTTGGTCAAGTCTCGAGAAATGATAGAGCATACCAACTACTTAAAAATAGATTGGTTTGTTTTACATCTGATACTATAGAGAGCTATAAGAGCTTTAAGTTTCCTGGCCAAAAATAAAAGCACAGTTCTGTTACTAGAATGCTAGCAATTGGACATAAGCAAAGAGGAATCTAACCACTTTAATACAGTGATGTGATGTGCTGCAGGCAATAACTACATGATACAAAACCAGTGTTTAATTTGTGACTTGTTAGAACAATAAAGCTTTTTGTAGTATTAGTAAACTGAACCACTAATTTCTAAATGTTATGTCTAAACATTCATTAAACATTGGCTTCTGTTCTTAGTATAAGTGCCTCGATTATACTTGATCGTTTATATTGTAAATAGACTACTTTGCTGTAATATAAGTTTCTACCCACACATTATCAATAGAATGCTCTTTTATTATAATTTTATTTCTGCACTGCTTTTAAAGTATTTTAATTATCACTTTGGTTAAATAAATATTATTTTATAATAACCTGTGATTCTGTTTTGAGCAAATGGTTTGAGGCTTTCAACATCTTTGATAAACATCTTATTAACTAATCCTTGTGTTGTAATAGGATTTGACTCCTGGGTCAAATTTAATAGGATTTGAGTCCTGAAAAATGGCCCCAGCTCCTGCTAAATCTTGAACATTGACAACAGCCAAATCCTCTTCTTCAAATTCAGGAGAAGATGACAAACTACTTTCGTGAGACATAGGGCCAAAAAGTAAAACTTTTCAATCCCTCTAGGCCCATCAGAAGAGGTAGTTATGGAAGATTGTAAGAGCTGATTTTGAGGGATAAAATTAGTTCAGGCCCTCCAATTTAAGGATGGGCATACAAATTCCTAAACAGCTGACAGACTGAGGAAGTCTACCTCCCTAAATTCCTTAACACAAATGAATCTAACAAAATGCTTATGTTTCATACAGACAATGGCTACAAGTCATTATCTAAGACTAGAATTCAATTCTGTAAATTTACTTTTGTACTCTGTGTTTTGGCTTTTATATTGCTTAAAAGTTTTGAGAGTTAATGAGTACTTGCTCATCTACATTCTTGTCTGACCTAGCAAAATTAATTGGCTATAAGTCTTTTGGCAATAGGGCTTCCACTAAGGGACAGGATGGACCCAGGGCAGGTAGCCACACCACCTGGCAATGATATGAGACAAAATAAAAGCTTAGCCATTGATGCTGCCTCTGGCAAATCTTGGCCAAGAGGAGGAAATATAAAGTAAAAATAAAATCCTAAGTCCCCCTGCTACTGACTGAATGGACCTACTTGTGGCCAAGGGGACCAGAGAAAAACCTTAAAACTGGGTTCCCAGCTCATTATGAGGTCAGAAAAGCCTCATTATGCCCATTTCCTTTGGAGTTAGATACAACAACTGGCTTGACCTACACAGGCCTGGTTGAGGCTTACTCTTATCAGGACTGAGAAATCTACCAAAGAAATCAAAGTAAAGCCTTTAATGAAGAACATAATTCCTGTCTCCAAGGTGACAATTGAGCCACTTTTATAGCGCAAGTAACTCCATTATCACAGCTATTGAATATTAATTGGAAACTATGTTAATCTCGGAGACTGCAATCTTCTAGAAAGACTGAAAGAATAAATAAGAGATTAAAGAAATCTTTCTAGACTATGCCAAGAGATAAATCTTACCTGGAAAAGTCTTGCCTCTTGCCCTGCTGAGAATGAGTAGCACCCAGAAATGGGTTGGCTCTTAGCCCCTTCAAAATGGTATATGAGAGATCATTTCTCTATGTCTTGGACTACCTGTCACCAGAGGATTTTTCTTCCTCTGAAACAAGCTAGATTATATAACGAAACAACTATGAAACACATTAATTAGTCGGAGTTTTCTTTCAAAAGACTCCAGTTTCCTACAACGTGCCTCTTCACTCTGAAACCTGGGGACCAAGTCCTGCTGATGACCTGGAAATCCACCAGGCTGAAGGTCATCTGCGACCACAATGGGGTCAGTCTGTTTTAGGTGCTGTTGACCACCAACTCATCTGTCAAGTCAGGCAGTGTTAAGCCATGGATTCACAGCTTGGGTAAAACCTGCTCCTCTGGGATTCCTCCAGGGGATAACCACGGTCTTATGGATCCTTGAATGGCCTTAAATTAATATTTAGAACTAAGACAAGGACCCTAGGTAAGTTTCATTATCCTATGACACCCATCCTCAGCATGAAGCAGGCAGAAAAGTTGATGACCTTATTTGTTATGATTGAGAAATGGATAAATAAAAGGGGAGACTAAAACCAGCCTAATTTTAGTCTTACATCTTTTTTCAGGAAACTGACCATCAGGTCTTCTGTACGATATCAAGGAGATGAGGATTTTAGATCACTACATTCAATTCTGTTTGACCAATTTTTCTTTTTTTCACCCCACTAATTCTTGTCTTACTACACATAGTTGGAGTGAGTTGCTTGACCCCACGTTTGATCATCTGCTGCCTGTTGATCAACTCTTGACCCTGCTCCTCCTGTTTTCCTTCCCTGCCACAAAAACACCTAACTTGGTTGAAGAATGGGGGTGGATTTGAGGTTTGACTCCTGTCTCTTTGGCTGGTAATATAATAAAACTTTCTTCCTTAGCAATACTCTATTGTATCAGTGATTGGCTTTCTCTGTGGTAAGCAAGGGGACTTACATTGAAGCCCTGGTGTTTGGTGACACATGCATCTGGTCATCTTTCTGTCAAGTAGGAAGCTATGTGGGGCCTGGCTGACTGTCACAGGGAAATAGGTGTGATTCGGTCTTTGTCTTCTCATTCTCTCCTTTCCACCCTTGGTGTTAGATCTTTTATATTTTAAATACCCTCTTTGACATCACTCCAACTTCTTGAGATAGCTTAGTAATTTTTATCTTTTATTTAATCTAATCCCTGAAGAATAGCTGTTTCGTTTTTAAAAATTATTTTATTTTTAATTTTTCTAGGTATACATATATATTTATGGGGTATGTGAAATGTTTTGATATAGGCATATAATGTGAAATAAGTGTATATGGAGAATTGGGGTATTCATCCCAAAACTCAAATCCTTTGAGTTACAAACTTAAGGTTATTTTAAAATGTACAATGATGTTTTTATTGACTCTAATCACCTTGTTGTGCTATAAAATAGTATGCTTTATTCATTTTAACTTTTCTGTACTCATTAACCATCTCCACCTGCCCCCAGCCTCAACTCCCCACTATGCTTCCCAGCCTCTAGTAATCAGCCTTTTAGTCTCTATGTCCATGAGCTCATTAGTTCTGATTTTTAGACCTACAAATAAGTGAGAATGTGTGATATTTGTCTTTCTGTGTCTGGCTTATTTCATTTAACATAGTATCTAGTTCCATCCATGTTGTTGCAAATGACTAGATATCATTCCTTTTTATGGCTGAATAGTACTCCATTGTATATATGAACCACATTTTCTTTATCCAATCATCTGTTGCTGGACATTTAGGCATTCCTGTGTATGTTGCAGCACTGTTTACAATAGCTATGTTTTAAGAAACTTAATTTAGCAATTTTAGTGCAATTGTTTGTCTTTGAATATTTTGATCTAGCTTTATAAATATTGCAAAATTCTTTCACCATGATTTTATTTTCTCTCCATCTTATCCATCTTATCTCATGTTTGCATTCTACATTCATAATAGTCGTTGATGGTAGTCAGTTGTATATTTTAGCTGCCACTATGATAAGTAAAGAATCCCAATGTCAATTTTTTTTTCTTTTGGTTAATGTTTTTGTAGATTTTTATTTCTGTTAATTTTTTAGGGTCAAACAATTTTTATAGCTAGAAATGACATAACTGGATATGATTTTTCTCATGTATTTGGTCCAAGTATTTTCAATCTGCAAGTCTATTTTCTCTATATTCAAGAAAATTTTGTTTTATTCTTAGTTTAATTTTCATCTCTCTGTATGTATACCTCATATTTATTAATATTTATCTACTATTTGTACTTTATATGTCATTAATGTATTATCCAAAATCTCATTTTTCTCTTGTATTTATTTCTTTATACTTTTGTTTTATGATGGTGATATTTCTTTAACTTGATTTCCCAAGCTGTTAACACAACTTTTAACTATTTCCATCTTCTAAATTCACTTGTACACTGAATTAACAGTTAAATTATTTTTTTGGGGTTTTTATTTTGAATGGATTGACTTTTTTCAAGCCACAGATTTTTCTTAAATCTTATTAATTACACATCTCTGCCTCCTACATTAGATCTATTTTGCTGAATATTATTGTTTTTACTTACATTTTTCTCACTTTGGTAACTGGATCTCTCTGAGGCACTAGGAAAAATATTATTTCCTATTTTTCTATCCTAAGGAGTGGGAACATCACAGTAACTTTTTCCAACTGTTAATTGGCTTCTTAGAACTAGACAGGGTATAGTTGAGGTTTCTGATATGATTCTATTCCCAAGGATACCTGCAGATCTCAGACCATATTCATGTTCAGATAGTGAACTGTGGCTTTTCAATGTATCTCTCTCCCAAAGTGGTCTCCAAACACAACCACCCCTTCTATAGATTAATATTACACTTATTCTCAGTAGAAACTACAAGAGATCCTAGCCCACCTGAGCAAAGCACTATGAAGGCCTCAGAAGGTGTTTGGTTCAGGAGAGAAAGATGACATGGAAAGAGCACAGAGAAGGGAGACCCACTTGTTGAGTTAGTTTGGCTATCAGAATACCTTAACATCAACCTCAATAGTACATGTATAAATGAAACATAAAATATAAGTTGAACAATATGCTTATAATCATCCTAAGGGTAGAGAGTGAGCTCTATAACTTCATCTCTTCAGCATTAGTAATATAGGAGGTACAGTATATAATATAAATGCTAAATAAATTTTCAGTTGGTTGCTTAGGCCAGCACTTCAACACAAAATCCATTAACATTATCCTGTGTTTTATTTTTTTAAAGTTGTTTATTAAGCCTCTGCTATCAGAACTTGAATTTCGTCCTCATATCATGTATATTCCTTTAAGTATTGCCTTTCTTTTCTATTAGAGGTTGAACAATTTCAAAGGAACCTGTACGTATAAATTATCTTTTTATACATAGTTTATATTCTGATATTTTCCTTCAAAGCACAACAGAAAACATGTGGAAAAAGTGTGATTTAAATGCATTTTGTGTGTTTAAATTGATATCACAATGTGAACAAAAAGTCTTCAATGTTTTCTTCAATGACCTGAATGTATAAAGATTTTATTAATTTGAATGATTTTTTAAACCCTAATTTGTAACTATTTTTTGATCCATAAAATTGGGACTAAATTATCTTAAACAAAATCATATATATACTAACTTGCTGGAATAGCTATACTGAAGGTACAGCTGTACCCATCTGTCAAATTGTGAAGAAAAGAAATAACAATAAATGTTCTTGAAATTAGTCTATGATCTCAGAATGCATAACATTCTTAGCATTAGTTATTGCCAACCTTATCTCTCTACCTTATCCAGTATTTTAAAAGATATTTCTGTGCTATAGCTCTTATTGTAGTTAGTACCTAATAATGAGTCTGAATATAGCTTGCTAAAATTAGAGTATGAAAAATGTGTAGTAATGCTTTGTGAACTTGCTCTATTTCTGTAAAGACAAGATTTTCGGTATGAATTTCTGAATAAACATAACATGAAACATAAATAATTATTATGCTTTTACTTATATTTAATGATATACTTTATGCTTATATCAAATTATACTGAATTGACTGAGATATGATTTTTGAATCTCATGTACCTACAACTGCTATTGAAGGATTTTGAGTAACAGGGAGATTCTTTTTGTGTGCAGGAGTTTCTGAGGTTAAAGAAGTAAGAGAAACCTAATTTAGGATTTGGGTATGGTAATATTTTTAATCTAAGCCATTCATTTTTTTACTGTACTCACGGTACTCACCACCATAGAGATCCCATATAGAATTTCTCTGAAGTCTCGGAGGAAAAAAGAATGAGAAAGTAAATTGCAATCCTGTTTTCTCTCCTTAAATAAAATACGATTTTTATCTTTAAAAACTGTGTTTGGAATAAAAAACTCCCATCATTCAAAAGTTTAGAAACAACTTCTTGAAGCCCTGGTAGCCTAAAGTAAGACGTCCTGATGACCAGTTCCAGAAGGAGACTGTCTGGATTGGGCTGCCTTAGTAACAGAAATCACTGGTTAGAAATACACAATACTTCTTAAGTGAATATATTAGAAAAACAAGTTATTAATTTTCATTTTTGAGAGTTGAAGAAACTCAAATTGGATAAAATTTATTTTTCCTAGGAATTAATTAGAAGATAGTATCAACTAATTCTTCCAGGAGAATACTTAATAGTATTATGCAGAAGTGCTTCCTAGGATTATTACAAAATTGGTTCAGTATTTTTTCCACTGAATATCAAAATTATTTATTTCCAAAACCTGTAAATTAACAAATTAGAGACTACAGCATCCACTGAAGAAGAGTGCAGAGGTAAGATGGAACCTTCGGGTATGGAAGGAACTTCAGCAAAATAAAACTGATTTCACTAACTGCAAAGCAGCCGATCATCTTGAATCAGAGTTAAAACCTTAATAGATATTAATAGGCAGAACATACAGGAAACAGTACTTCAAGGCTTTATTTTGAGCAAGAACATAAGTAAATATTAAGATATTAGTATGCACTGTCCAGCATGACCACCAGTCACTTGTGGCCTGTGGGCACTTGAAATGTGGTCAGTTCAAACTGAGATGTGCATTAAATGTAAAATACACACTGGACTTTAAAAATTTAATATAAAAAAGTGTCTCACATGTAGAAATGATAGTTTTGGACATTTGGTAAAGGGCATTTTTTGTGTATCAGATTAGAAAATTAAGACCCCACTGATAATTTTATAATCTCAAATAAACTGTATATAACTCAAATGCTAGAATTTGGTTTAGACATTCTCAAATATTACTGTAATCCCCTTTATAAAATAAGTCTTTCAGATATTGAACTGGATGAAACTTATTTGAGTATTAGAGTCAACATTTTAAGTCCTAGAAGAGACTAAATAGCATGAACAATTTACTCTCAGTTCTTGGCCCAAATGAGGCCCTTTTCTGTTTTCAAGGTGTTAAAATTTTAATATCCAGAGCTAGAGCAGTATGTAGGCACTTTTGTCCCTGAGTTGTTAATTACATTTAACAACTTTTATTAAAAATAATTATGCATACTGCAGAATTTGTCCTTAAGGGAAATGAAATTAAATACCCTCAATAAATGTACAATGAATTCATCATTACAATACAGTGTAGATGCTCCAAAATATGTGGGTGGCACTGCATTAGGATTTAGAAAATATATTAAAAGGAAAATGTATTATATGTCGAGTAAGGTCGCAATAGAAATCAGAGAAAGGGAAGATCACATGCATTTTGGTTGATTACAATACTCTTTGTGACATTCATTAAGTAACTGCTATTTGTCAGGGACCATTATAAGGCTTTATTTTTTTTTAACTTATTACAACAACACTTCAAGTTAGGTACTTTTATCATTTTAAAGATAAGAAAATTCAGACTAAAAGAGGGTTAGTGTTATAACTCAGTTATTTCAGTGGGTGAAGAAGGATCCAAACACAGCAGTTTGACGATAACAAAGTTGTAGAATCAATCTAAGTGTCCATCAATGAATGATTGGATAAAGAAAATGTATACATACACATGTATACACATAATATACAAGTATGTGTATGTACACACATCCATGGAATACTATGCAGCCATAAAAAGGAAATCATGTCTTTTGCAGCAAGATGAATGAAACTGGAGGCCATAATCTTAGGTGAAATAATTCGAAGTCAAATATCACATTCTTATAAATGAGAGCTAAACAATATGAACACTTGAACATACAGAGGGAAATAAATCAATGGAGTCTCCAAAAGATGAGAGGTAATGGGAGGTGAGGGTTGAAAAGTTACCTATTGGGTACAATGTCCACTGTTCAGGTGATGGATGTACTAAAATCCCAGACTTTGCCACTATGTAATATATGTAATAGAATTGTACTGCCAGCCTCTAAATCTATGAAAATAATCTTAAAGCACACTTATATTTGTCTTTTATAGCTGCATAGGTAAGCCCATGTAATACAATACAATGGGGAAGGAAAAATTATATTAATGTATTCTCAATATTTGCTCACAAAGATATTTCTCAGTTAAAGCCTCAGTTCACTGAAATAAAACAGTTTAGAATGCATCTTAAAGCATTATTTCAAAAATTTTTAATGCAAGTAATTTTATCATATTTGTAAACTCTATTTTTAGGGGGCTGTGATGAGTGGGGAAGGGTATAGCAAGATGAAGCAGTTTTTCACAATAGTTTAGAGGTTCAGTACAAAGTCTATGATAACATTAGTCAAGAAGTATTTCTTGAATGCCTTACATGATGTACTTTGATATGGTTTGGTTGTGTCCCCACCCAAATCTTATCTTGAATTGTAGCTCCCATAACTCCTACATGTTGTGGGAGGAACCTGGTGGGAAACACTTGAATAATCACAGTGGTACTTTCCCCCATGCTGTTCTTGTGGTAGTGAATAAGTCTCATGAAATCTGATGGTTTCATAAGGGATTTCCTTTTCTGCTTAGCTTTCATTCTCTCTCTTGCCTGCTGCCATGTAAGACATGTCTTTCACTTTCTGCCATGATCGTGAGGCTGCCCAAGCCACGTGGAACTGTGAGCTCATTAAACCTATTTTTTCTTTACAAATGACTCAGTGTTGGGTATGTCTTATCAGCAGCATGAAAATGGACTACTACAATAAGTTGGTACAGGTAGAGTGGGTTGCTGCAGTAAAGATATCTCAAAATGTGGAGACAACCTTGGAACTGGGTAACAGAAGGTTGGAATAGCTTGGAAGGCTCAGACGAAGAGAGGAAAATGTGGGAAAGTTTGGAACTTCATAGAGACTTATTTAATGACTTCGACCAAAATGCTGATAATGATATGGACAATGAAATCCAGGCTGTGGTAGTCTCAGATGGAGATGAGAAACTTGTTAGGAAATGGAGTGAAGGTGACTATTGCTATGTTTCAGCAAAAAGAGTGGCAGCATTTTGCCCCCTGCCAAGAGATTCGTGGAACTTTGAACTTGAGGGAGATAATTTAGGGTATCTGGCAGAAGAAATTTCTAAGCAGCAAAGCATTCAATAAGTGACTTGGGTGCTGTTAAAGATAGTCAGTTTGAAAAAGGAAATCAGGGCATAAAAGTTCAGAATATTTGCAGCCTTACCATGTGATAGAAAAAAATCCATTTTCTTAGGAGAAATTCAAGCCAGCTGCATAAATAACAAGAAACCAAATGTTAATCCCCAAGACAATGGGGAAAATGTCTCCAGAGCTTGTCAGAGACCTTTGAGAGAACCCCTCCCATCACAGGCCCAGAGGCCTAGGAGAAAAAAATGGTTTTGTGGGCCAGGCCCAGGTGCCCTTGCTGTGTACAGCTTAGAAATTTGATGCCCTGAGTCCAAGCCACCCTATCCATGGTTATAAGTGGCCAAGGTACAGCTCAGGCCATAGCTTCAGAGGGTGAAGGCAGCTTCTACATGGTGTTTAGCCTGTGGGCATACAGAAGTCAAAAATTGAGGTTTGGGAACCTCTACCTAGATTTCAGAGAATGTATAAAAATGCCTGGATTTCCAGGCAGAAGTTTGCTGCAGGGATGGAGCCCTTATGGAGAACCTCTGCTGGGGCAGTGCAGAAGGAAAATGTGGGATCAGAGCCCCAGACAGAGTCCCCACTGGGGCACTGCCTAGTGAACATATGAGAAAAGGGCCATCATCCTCCAGACCCCAGAATGGTAGATCCACCAACAGCTTACACTGGACCTGGAAAAGCCACGAACAATGCCAACCCATGAAAGCAGCTTGAAGGGAGACCATAACCTGCAAAGGCAGGGGGACAGTGCTGCCCAAGACCAAGGTAACCAACTCCTACATCAGCACGACCTGGATGTGAGACATGGAGCCAAAGGAAATCATTTTGGAGCTTTAAGATTTGACTGCCCCACTGGATTTTAGACTTGCATGGGGCCTGTAACCCCCTTATTTTGGCCAATTTCTCCCATTTGGAATGGGTGTATTTACCCAATGCCTATACACTCATTGTATATATGAAGTAACTAGCTTGCTTTTGATTTTACAAGCTCAGAGGTGGAAAAGATTTGTCTCAGATGAGACCTTGAACTGTGGACTTTTTAGTTAATGCCGAAATGAGTTAAGACTTTGGGGGACTGTTGGGAAGGCATAATTGGTTTTGAAATATGAGGACATGAGATTTGGGAGGGGCCAGGGTGAAATGTTATGGTTTGGCTGTATTCCCATCTAAGTTTCATCTCAAATATTAATTCCCATAATTCCCACATGTTGTGGGAGGGACCTGGTGGGAGATGATTAAATCATGGGGACAGATTCCGCATACTATTCTCATAGTAGTAAATAAGTCTCATGAGACTTGATGTTTTTATGAGGGTTTTCCCCTTCTGCTTGGCTCTCATTTGCTCTTTGCCTGCTGTCATGTAAGATGTGCCTTTTGCCTTGTGCCATGATTGTGAGCCCTCTCCAGCCATGTAAAACTGAGTCCACTAAACCTCTTTTTCTTTATAAATTACTCAGTCTCAGATATGTCTTTATCAGCATCATGAAAATGGACGAATATACCCTTTAATTCTTACAACTTATTATATCCTTCTAATTTACTATATAATATAGAATTATACTTCAATGTTTTGTTTCTTCCAGCATTAGAACAGACGCTGAAACAGCAATGTAGTAAAGTAGAGAGATCACTGCTTTGTGACTTTGGATAAGTCATTATTAGTTATGCTAGTCGCTATTATTTTACATAAATTAAAGTTGTCATTTTATTTTCTAATGGTACAATTGGAATCATAATTTTTTAAAATATTGTTTTAGATATTGCCTTATTGTCTCCTTTGTTCTCCATGATGTTTTTAAACAAACATGGTCCTATAGGGCCTGACAGAAACAGCCAAGCATAAAATAAGTTAGAGTGAAACATAATTATAACTATAAAAGCATTAACAAAGTACTTTACCACAACAGAATTCATGGAGAATTTCAGTGCTATGACACTAACTGTTAGTTCTTGCCCTCCCTGACTATGCATGTGAATCAGAGTAAGCTTCAGGCTTACTTCTCACATTTGGATTAAGCCTTCTCTGTTGTCAGATATCCTCAGTCTCTGTGCTGTCATATTTTCATAGCATTGCTCTCTCTTACCAATCTCTGAAAAAAGTCTTCATATGAATCTATCATTTTCCCATGTGTGCACTCATCAAAGAGAATTAATATGCTACACCCTCATGCATGATCCAGTCTTCCAGAATACCACATTTGTTCTGTGGGGACAAGAGTGACTCTAATTTAGATGCTAATCCATACATGATTCCTGACAAGCCCTGAGTCTGGGAATGCCTCCAACATGTTTAGCTGATTTGTCACTCTTTACGTAGAATCACCTATGTAGTGTCAGTTTCACATTATCTCCCAAACAACCTTTGATGATTCACATGTCATAGGCTGTGATGCCCATAGCAGTCTCTGAGCCACCTACATATTTCTTCCAGACCATATACTTTTTTTTCCCAATATGATCTGTCTGCCTTGTAGCCACCCAAGATCATATTTCTGTCTGTAACTTATTCCAGTAAATTACCATTTCCCAGCAAACTGGAGTTGTCTTGTTCTTTGGTTTCTTGGCATCTTCTGTAATTGGTTACCACATTGCATATGTGAAAAGAAAATACCTTGGGCCCTTTCAAGCTATGCAAAGCTCAGGGCAAATTGGCCTCCCATTTTATTATAATTTTTAAAAATTTTCTTTCTTTTCTTTTTTCCTTTTATTTAACTTCAAGTTCTGGAGTACATGTGCAGATCTTGCACGATTGTTACATAGGTATTAACATGCCATGGTGGTTTGCTGCATCCATCCCCCCATCACCTACATTAGGTATTTCTCATAACATTATCCCTCCCCAATCTCTCCATCCCCTGCTATCCCTCCCCTAGCACCCCACCTCCCAACAGACCCCAGTGTGTGATGTTCCCCTCCCTGTGTCCATGTGTTCTCATTGTTCAATACCCACTTATAAGTAAGAACATGTGGTGTTTGTTTTTTCGTTCTTGTGTCAGTTTGCTGAGAATGATGGTTTCTAGATTCATCCATGTCCCTGCAAGGACATGAACTTATCCTTTTTTATGGCTGCATAGTATTCCATGGTGTACATGTGCCACATTTTCTTTATCTAGTCTATTGTTGATAGGCATTTGGGTTGGTTCCAAGTCTTTGCTATTTTAAACAGTGCCACAATGAACAAAAGTGAGCATGTGTCTTTATAATTGTTTTATAATCCTTTGGGTATATACACAGTGATGCATTCCTAGGTCAAATGGAATTTCTATTTCTAGATCCTTTAGGAATCGCCACACTGTCTTCCACAATGGTTGAACTAATTTACAGTCCCACCAGCAGTGTAAAGTGTTTTTATTTTTCCACATCCTCTCCAGCATCTGTTGTCTCCAGATTTTTTAATGATCGCCATTCTAACTGGCATGAGATGGTATCTCAATGTGGTTTTGATTTACATTTCTCTAATGACCAGTGATGATAAGCATTTTTTATGTTTGTTGGCTGCATAAATGTCTTCTTTTGAAAAGTATCTGTTCATATACCTTGCACACTTTTTGATGGGGTTGTTTTTTTTCTTGTATATTTGTTTTAATCCTTTGTATATTCTGAATATTAGCCCTTTGTCAGATGGGTAGATTGCAAAAATTGTTTCCCATTCTATTGGTTGCCAGTTCACTCTAATGATTGTTTCTTTTGCTGTGCAGAAGCTCTTAAGTTTAATTACATCCCATTTGTCTATTTTGGCTTTTGTTACCATTGCTTTTGGTGTTTTAGTCATGAAGTTCTTGCTTATCCCTATGTCCTGAATGCTATTGCCTAGGTTTTCTTCTAGTGTTTTTATGGTGTTAGGTCTTATGTTTAAATCTTTAATCAATCTGGTGTAAAATTTTGTATGAGGTGTAAGGAAGGAGTCCAGTTTCAGCTTTCTGCACATGGCTAGCCAGTTTTCCCAACACTATTTATTAAACAGGGAATCCTTTCCCCATTTCTTGTTTTTGTCAGGTTTGTCAAAGATCAGGTGGTTGTTGGTGTGTCACTTTACTTCTGAGGCCTCTGTTCTGTTCCAGTGGTCTGTATCTCTGTTTTGGTACCAGTACCATGCTGTTTTGATTACTGTACCCTTGTTGTATAGTTTGAAGTCAGGTAACATGATGCCTCCAGCTCTGTTCTTTTTGCTTAGGATTGTCTTGGCTATGCAGGCTCTGCTTTGCTTCCGTATGAAGTTTAAGATGGTTTTTTTCCAGTTCTGTGAAGAAGGTCAATGGTAGCTTGATGGGGATAGCATTGAATGCATAAATTCCCTTGGGCAGTATGGCCATATTCATGAAATTGATTCTTCCTAACCATGAGCATGGAATGTTTTTCATCTGTTTGCATCCTCTCTTATTTCCTTCAGCAGTGGTTTGTAGTTCTTCTTGAAGCAGTCCTTCACGTACCTTGTTAGTTGTATTCCTAGTTATTTTATTCTCTTTGCAGTAATTGTGAATGGGAGTTCACTCATGATTTGACTCTCTCTTTGTCTATTACTGATGTATAGTAATGCTTGTGATTTTTGCACATTGATTTTGTATCCTGAGACTTCGCTGAAGTTGCTTATCATCTTAAGGAGATTTTGGGCGAGACAATGGGGTCTTCTAAATATACAATCATGTCATCTGCAAATAAAGACAATTTGACTTCCTCTTTTCCTAGCTGAAAACCTTTATTTCTTTCTCTTGCCAGATTGCCCTCCCAGAATTTCCAATACTATGTTGAATAGGAGTGATGAGAGAGGGCATCCTTCTCTTGTGCCAGTTTTCAAAGGGAATGCTTCCAGTTTTTGTTTGTTCATTTCGGTGTGATATTGGCTGTAGGTTTGTCATAAATAGATCTTATTATTTTAAGATAGGTTCCATTGATGCCTAATTTCTTGAGAGTTTTTAGCATAAAGGGCTGTGGAATTCAATTGAAGGCCTTCTCTGTATCTATTGAGATAATCATGTGTTTTTTGTCTTTGGTTCTGTTTATATAATGGATTTATAGATTTATAGTTCTGTTTATGTAATGGATTTATAAATGTATAAATCTATACATTTATAGATTTACATATATTGAACCAGCCTTGCATCCCTGGGATGAAGCCTACTTGATTGTGATGGATAAGTTTTTTGATGTGCTGTTGGATTCTGTTTGCCAGTATTTTATTGAGGATTTTCTCATCAATGTTTATCATGGATATTGGCCTGATGTGTCTCTGCCAGTTTTTGGTATCAGGATGATGTAGATGTCATAAAATGAGTTAGGGAGGATTCCCTCTTTTTGTATTGTTTGGAATAGTTTCAGAAGGAATGGTATCAGCTCCTCTTTGTACATCTGGTAGAATTCAGCTGTGAACCCATCTGGTCCTGGATTTTTTTGGCTGGTAGGCTATTAATTGCTGCCTCAACTTAATAAAATTAGACTAGCAAAAATTAAAAGCAACAAAAATAGCACTTGATAGTCATAGAAGATTAAAGACCATATTGATATACACAAATACTATATAATATCCTTCCAAAAGGTTACAACTAATTAAAACATTCTATGTCAATAAGATTTTCTAGTAGAAACCTGAGCAAGAGATCTCAGGAACCCTCTTAGTGGACTGATATTTGTATAAAAATAATGAAGTCCATTTCATTTAGCATATCACTGTCAAGTGGTTCTTGGTTTTATGTAACAGAATAGAGACTTTAGAATTATCTTTATGATACAAATCTGTTCAATTGTTTGGAATCATTTTTTAGCTCATTAAGATCACCTCCCTTGTCAATCATATACATTTGTTTCATGGACTAATAGAAATTTAACAGTTGAACAGATTCATAATCACATTTGAGGGATGGAGGAACCCAAATTATTATATTCTAACAAAATTCATTAACGCAGTTCTAGACCTGATAAAAAAAATTAAATATTCCATTTATTGCAATTAGTCATTTAGGCATTGAAATATGTATTCATCCAACACCCATCTGTGCCTGGCATTTCTCTAGGGACTAGGGATGTAAACATTATGAAGACCAATCAGATTACTGCTCACTTGGAGTTTATAATAGTAAGCAATTAATATGTGTAACATAGGAAACAGACAGTAAACCTAGGTAGTAGAATAATGGAGGTGCTGGGTATGGTGGTGGTAAGGAAGAGCTGACCTTTTACTAGATAGGGTCATCAGAAAATGGCTCCTTGAAGGACTGGAATTTATATTAGTGCCCTGTTTTTCTGTAACAACCACAAATTTAGTGGCTTAAAACAATACATATTTTCTCACACTTCTGTAGTTCAGAAGTCCAAAAACGCCTCAGTGAACATCAACGTGTTGCCAGGGCTGTGTTTCTGGTTGCTCTAGGCAGGAATCTATTTCCTCACATTTTCCAGCTCCTAGAGACTGCTCAGATTCCTTGGTTCATGGCTGTCTTCTTCCACTTTCAATACCATTGAAAGTAGATTGAGTTTTTACATTGAATCATTCTGACCTCTTATAATCAAATTTCTCTCTATCTCCCTTTTCATCTATAAAGATCCTTGTGGTTACAGCAGGCTGATACAATAATCCAGGATAATCCCCTATCTCAAGATCTTTAACTTAATTGCATCTTCTAAGTCCCTTTTGCCATATAAGGTAACATATTTACAGCTTCTTAAGGTTAAAATGTGAACATTTTGGGACCATTAGCTTGTTTATCAAAACATTTAAGTTAAATCTCATGAAAATAATCAAACTGGTAAAGAATGGGAGAAAAATTATTGTGTATACTGGCTGTGAGTCTAGAAAGCTCTTGAAATATTGTAGGAATTCAAATTATATTAGTGTGAATGTCTCATAGTGAATGAAAGGGTATCGTGTGATGAAATTTTATATCACAAAAATTTAGTTGACAAACTGTGTTAGATAATTCATATATTGCTATAAAAAATACCTGAGATTGGTAATTTTCAAGAAAAGAGGTTTAATTGGCTCACAGTTCTTCAGGCTATACGGGAAGCATAGCACCAGCATCTGCTTCTGGGGAGGCCTTAGGAAGATTCCAGTCATGTCAGAAGACATAGTGGGAGCAAGAGAAAGAGAGAGAGAGAGAGTTGGGGGTTAGGAAACACACACCTAAACAACCAGATCTTGTGAGAATGCACTATTGCTAGGACAGCACAAAGCCATGAGGGGTCTGTCTCCATAACTCAAACACCTTCCACCAGGCCCCATCTCCAGCATTGGGGATTACAGTTCAACATGAGATTTGGCAGAAACCTATATTCAAATTATATCACAAACCATCAAATATAGGATGTGGTGAAACCTGATCTGGAAGTGATGTTAGATCTGTGTACTAACCATCTCTGTTGTACTTTCTATTTCACTTTTTCCTATGTTCTGAAGATTTTCTTGTGTCCTTACCTAGAAAGTAAAGCCTGTCTTAGTTTGAGTTGTCATAAAAACCGACCCTGAGATAAGATTTTGAATGTAAGTAGTTTATTGGAAAGTATGAAGAATCCTGACAGGAGCTGGGAAGGTAATATAAGGAGAGGAAGGCTATATGCCATCCAATAGATGATTGAAGCTTACTGTTATGGAAGAAATCTGGGAAAATATTCAAATGTCCCAAGGGCCAAGAAATTTGCTTTATAATGCACCAGTTCTCAAGAGTCATAGTTTGAGGGATGCCCCTGGAGAATGTTTTCTCAGTACTTGAAGCTTTTTGTAGGTGAAGAAAAGGCGAAGAAATACCACTTTGTACAATCCCAAGAAAGAGTCATCAGGTAGAGGCATTTGGAGGTCTGGAAAGTGTACTAGGAGTCTTTCAGATATGGTGGTGTCCACTACAAGGCCCTTAACAACATGGTTGTCCTAGTCTTCTAAATCCCAATTGTCTAAGGTAATGCAGAAAAGGTGCAAAAAGTTACCAGGTGTAGTTATTGACATTATCAGTACTGCCAATTTGCTTCCAAAGAGCACAGAGCATACTGTATATGGCAGAATTTGCTTTAGCATACCAGAACTTATGATTTATTGTTATTGGTTTGGGGTAGACTAGATAATAAAGAATGCTGTCACCCCAAAAAAGGTGAAATTTGTTCCTTATAATATTATCAGGATCAACCCTATTAACTTGTCAACATGACAAGGCATTGTTTAATAAAATGCAGACAGTCTATATGTACTTTGAATTCTGAATGGAATGTACAAATCCCTGATATACAAGAGATGTGGGGGAAAATAAATGGAATGTGCAATACTTTATATATTTTTCCAACAAAATATATGCTGATTTTTTTCTGTTTAAGAAAAAAATCCTAGGCTGTCTTGTTTTCTTCCTGTTATGGTCATTTTATCTAAATAGAATTTTGTAAAATACTGACACTTTATAAAGAGGAGGACATTTACTGCTCTACCATGGTTTCTCATGGAGAGCTGTCAGAGTATGTGTTATGGTTCTTTATTTTACTATTCACACTTCTTTCTCAGTAATTTCCTCTTAGGAACTTGGCCCAAAATTGAATTTTATCTTCCTTTGCAGTTAGTGAAGCATAGCCCAAAACAGTTCTGATGTGTCTGTTTCTTTTTTTAGTAAACATAACTTTATGGCACAGTTATGTAATAAAGTTTTTCTTAAGGGAAAATATGTAAAATATTTTTATTAGAAACTAATATACACTATCACATGGGAGCATCAAGGGAATATGTTTAAGCTTCCCATCTCTGCTACTGTTAAATGTAGTAATGAATGATTAATTTAGTAGAATAAAATGTTTCTAGTTAATGCTATTTCCCATTATTAATATGTTATCTGCACATCATTCAATAAAATAATCATTCTTTGTCAAAAAGTCCTATTTGAATATCAGGTTCTATTTGACTATATAATAGCCCTGTTGCTCTAAGACTGCATTTTTGTATAAAGAAAAAAATAGTATTTTTAAGGATGTTATTCTTGACTTAGTTTCATTAACTCTGAAATAATCTATCAAGTCATTTGGGTCATATCATGAAACTTAAAGAGATGAACAGGCAATAAAACGTAACCCACACTGTAATGTACAGAACAATGGTCCCAAAGGTATGGCTATGTTTCAATCTCTAGAACATGTAAATATGACTTTACATGGCATAAAAGTGAATATTACTTTATGCTGCAAAATATGACTGTGTTTAAGATCATTGTGTATCCTTAAAGAGACAAATTAACAGACACACAAAATGATGTGATGACTAAGAGAGACATTAGAGCAATGTGGCCACAAACTTCCAAGGAATGGCAACAGTCACCAGAAGCTAGACAAGGTGAGACAGTGTCCCTCAGAGGCTGAGATCTTACCAGCACCTTAACTTTGGTCTTCTAGCCTCCAGAGCTGTGATAATAAATTTTTGTTGTTTTAAGTGACTGTCTGTGGTAAATAGTTACAGAAGCCACAGGAAACCAACACATCCTCTTTCCATTGGTAGATGACAATACTGGAAATCATGTTGTAGACTTCACAAGTTTGAAGCCAATTAAAAGAACATATGTATGTGTTATGCTTTTTGTTTGTTTTGAAACTTTCTATTTAATGTTGAGTAGATACAAAATAATGCTTATAAAACACATATAAGGAAAAAGAATCACAATACAACAAACAACTATGTACTCATCAGTCAGTTAGAAAATGAACATCATCATTTACTTGGTGCCCCTCACCAATCCCATCCATAGCTCTTCCTTTTCAGATGAATTATTTATCTAATTTTTCTGTTTATCACTGTCATATCTTAAAAATAATTTTTTATATTTTTAAATAAGATATTATTGTTGAGTATTTTTAAATTTTATATTGATGAAATCAATGTATGCTTCTGAAAGTTGTATATTTCTACTCAACATAAAATTCTAGAAAATCACTTATGTTGCTGCACATAATTTATTGATTTTTTTCCTACTGTATGATATTGCAGTATCTCATTATTAGAGTAATGATATGGTTTGGCTGTGTCCTCATCCAAATCTCATCTTGAATTGTAGTTCCCATGATCTCCACATTCCGTGGGAGGGATGTGGTGGAGGTAATAGAATAATGAAAATGCCTCATGATTCTCTTCTGCCACCATGTGAAGAAGGACATGGTTGCTTCCCCTTCCACAGTGATTGTAAGTTTCCTGAGGCCTCCCCAGCCATGCTGAGCTGTGATCAATTGAACTTCTCTCCTTTACAAATTACCAAGTCTTGGGTACATCTTTGTTAGCAGCATGAGATTGGACTAACACAACCGTAATTTATTTCTGCATTATATTTTTGATGGGTTTGTGGTTTGTTTATTTTAGTTTGGTATTAAAAAAATCTTTGCTTCCCTATCTTGGTGAATTTGTACAAGAATTTGCTGCAATATATACCTACAAGTAGAATTGCTTGTGCCATTGAGTATAAATATTTCCAGGTAATTAGAATTTTTTAAAAAGGTTGAATCAAACTCCCATAGAAGTAAACAATAGTTACAATTTCTCCAAATCTTTCTCAGTAGTTTATATTATCAGACTTTTTAATGTGTGCCAAACACTTGGTTATGAAATGATATCACAATATAGCTTGTCAATGCTTACATGCTATTATATATTTATTGGCCATTTGGGTGTTATTCATCTTTGATAGTTTTATTAAAATCTCTTGATTAGTTTTTGTATTTGTGTTTGTTTATATTGATTTATAGGTACTCTTTATATTGTTGTAATTCTAACCCTTATTAGTTGCCTGTATTACAGATAACATCTCTCACCTCTTATGTTCAGTGTTTACTTATTTTATAGTGTCTTTGTTCTAAAAAGCTCTTATTTTAATGAGTAGAATCATCTAATTTTTCATTTGTAATTGTTGTTGGGTCTTCTTTACGAAGTTCATCTTACAAATTTAGGTTTTTATTATGTCAGGAATTTATTTTCGATGTGCTGTGTATGATAAGGACTCTAATTTTATTTTTATTTCATATAAGTTGACAACAATCCTGGGGGCATTTATTAATAGTTAGCTAAATAAGTAAGTAATTACTTTCACTTGTGATCTAATATAACAGCTCTACAATAAATCAAAATTCAGTAAATATTGCATGGCTTAGTTACTAAACATGGAGAAACTATATAGGCCATTAAGTCAGGTCATATATAGTTAGTGCTTAGGTTTCTTTGGTGCAAGCTAATATTTTAAGGCAATATTTTAAATTCATCTTTTTCCCTTTGGGATTTCAGAAAAGTAACAAATTCATCTATTCTATATGTGTTCTTCAAGAAAAAAGTATTTGTTTTTAGTAACTTGCGGTTTACTCTTTTATTCAAATTCAAGCATCTATTTACCACCATCTATATCTAAACACTACGTTACACAGTTAAAATATTACAGTAAATAATATACCTGAACCTGGGTATCATCAGCCTCTGATTTAACAGGAAAAATGGCCACTGAATGAATTGCTATAATGGCAATGAAAATAGTTAAACATAGATGTACACGGTGCTACCAAAGTGTATGTCAAAGTGGCATCAATATTTTATATATTTATAAGTGTGAGAAATTTAAGAAAATCTATTTGGGCTCTTTTAGAAAACCTTCCCAGTTGCCTGAATAACATGACAATGTTGTACTAGACTGTGATTTCTCCTATAAAATAAATATTACTGCTATAAATATACATGCTTATTTCCCCCTTATCATAAGCCATATTGTGAGAAAGTTGAGGCTTCATGCAGAGGTCATGTGAAAAATCTCAGTTAGCCACCTCACAGTGGCCAGCATAAATTGCCAGACATGTGAGTGAGTAAACTTCCAGGTTATTCTAGTCCCAGATTGTCAAGTCAGCGTAAGCATTTTAGTCTTTCCAGCCATATTTTTTGGGGTCTTGTCCAAATTCCTGATTCTCAAAATCTGTGATAATAAAATAACTTTTAATCTAAATTTTGAAGTGTTTTATTATACAGTAATTATAATTTGAGTAATTCTAATTATATGATAAGCTTTGAAGAGAAGGGGATATGTATTGTAATTCTTTCATTCTTACATAGTCCCTTAGAGCAAGTAAGGGAGAAAAATTGCACTACAGTTTCATTAGTTCTTCTCTCAACCAAAGAGGAGCTCTGTATCTTTGTTCATGGCTTTCTAATTCAGGAGCTCCAACAATTTACAACCATTGCTCAAGAGGAGTCTTTAAATACGACCAATCTATAGTAATACATGTTTTATGGGAATAAAAGAATTATAATCATGCCACCTTACTTTATCATCTACTCTCTTCCAAGTTATTAGCCAAATTATGGTTAATTTTCAAGGTTCAGTCAAGAGCTAGAAGGAGGAGAAGTTCCTTAAATCTTGTAACTTAAGCCAATTGTCTAACCCATTTCCACATTATTCCTAAAGTTAGAGTTTGATGCTCAAATCCAGTTTTACTGGAGTGTGCTTTGGTTTTATTTGACACTGATTAACCTGTGT
This sequence comes from Cacajao melanocephalus, assembly GCA_963573385.1. Taxonomy (NCBI): domain Eukaryota; kingdom Metazoa; phylum Chordata; class Mammalia; order Primates; family Pitheciidae; genus Cacajao; species Cacajao melanocephalus. The sequence goes on from CAUYLG010009852.1 coordinate 46,628, forward strand.
TTTTAACTCTCTTGAGGCCTCTTTTCAGAGAAGGAGAATGGGTGTTAGTTAAATGGGCCTTCATGGGTCCATTAGTCAAATGCAATTTACTATTTCTAACTTCACCGCTATTTCAGAGTAAGCAGAGAGGATCCATTAACTTCTAATTGTAGACTTCACATAATACAAGTTAGTTTCTCATCAACTACCAAAGTTTATTATTTGGAAAAAACTGTTAACTGTAATTATGGTAAAGATAATAGCATCTAGAATTTATTGAGAACTTTTCATGTACTGGCTTTTTTCTAAACCACCTTGCATGTGTTCTGTCTTCTGATAGCTCCATCACAACTAGGAGGTAAGCATTAGATAATACTTTAAAGGGCATATTTCTATTTTGGGGCATGAGAAAACTAAGAAGCAATAATTTGTTTTAAGCCACACAGCTAGTGAGCAGCAGCATCAGGATAAATCTAAACGATCTGATTAGAAGTAATTGCTTCCTCACCTACATTTTCCTGAAACTGGAAGTAGATTGTTGATTTTGTTGTTGTTGTTTAATAAATTATTGATTTTGTTGTTGTTGTTCAAGATTATTTCCATCTTCAAGCACATTCACTGTGACCAGTTTCTTACCCTGTTGGAGGACTAAATTTGGGTATAAAAACTGTTTTTATTTAGCACGTACTTTTCATTATTGGAAGCTCAGCTTTAAGGTTTTCAGTACAAAGCATACATAGGGTTTGCTGAAGTCACATCATAAAGCATTTTACCTAGCCTGGCCTAAACATAAAACCAATTTGTATATTCTAAATTCAATTTTTTAATTCTTTGGTTGATTATCTCTTGTAGTGGATCAGCTGATGTGTCACTTCACAGGTATCTGGACCTTAGATTGACCCAGAAAAAAGATCTAACCTCAGTTTGAACATAATATTTATTCATAGAATAGAGCTGATGGAATTTAGTCACAGAATACAAAGTGAAATGAATTACATGAGGCAGGAGATAACTATGTTAAATACATAGCCATTTCCTGCAATAATACCATTAGTTCTGATAAAATTTCTGATAAACTGTGCTGACAAAAAAAAAAAAAAAAACACACACACACACATTGGGTGATTGCATACATTTCTTTTTTCAACTGTAAATACTGTTACATGCTGTTGACCACTAGTTACAAAGACTGCTATAGGACATGCAGTTATTTTTTCTGTCTCACTGCTAATTTAAAGTTGTTTTTGGGAATTAAATAATGTGTGTCAGAGACCTTGAGAAAGTTTAGTATTTATCCCTGCTACATAGAAATGTTTATAAGCTTTTCTGTCTTTTTGAATTATTTGTATTTATAATAAACTTGTATTTATAATAAACTTGTTAATGCATAATATGGTTTCCAGAAAAATTTGAGAAATGATTATTCTATATATAATTAAATGAAGAACAACTATTAGTGGAATGTTTTGATTTCAAATCACATAAATTCAAGGGCTTTGTAGACATTTCAAGAAACAAAATTTTACAATTATATAGAAATATTCAAGTACAAAGTTTCAAAATAATATTGATATATATTCCCATAACAAAACAGATTGCACAATTATATATCTGTTAGAGTGTGAAGGATTGGCTTGTATTATCTTCATTTTGAAGGCTACAGCTGTGTAAAAATTAGACTTCATAAATAGAATATTATTAATTTAAATACTACCAGAGATGAAATAAATGAAGATACTAAATGTTAGTGAAGTTTCAGCAAAAACATTTTATTAAATAACTAATTTTAAATTGCCTCCTCTGTCCCCATCTTCTCTTGAACTGATAATAAGGATAGTATATGACACTGAGTTCAAGGTAGGTAGTAAGAGACGGAAATGATTGCATTCTTTGGTGTATATGTAAAATTTGTCTTAGTTTTCAGTGGAAAGTTTTACTTGACTTCTATTTGGAAAATTAAAACAGACCAGTGTCTTCCATCAGTCTTCCCCAGTCTCTTCCTACTCCAATGCACCTATTCTAAACATTTTCTCCGACCTATCTTTTCTTCTCCACTTGTACTATTTCATGCCTTTCTTCCCTGCCTACTCACCCCACTTGTCTTCATAGTGCACAACTTTACTTACTTTTCAAAGTAGTGTATTGTAATAAAATAACTCAAGTACTTTTTATATATGTTACTATAAAAACGGAAGAAAATAATTATTTTTAGTATTGAATGTGGACTGATAGACTAAACTCGAAGGATAACGTTCAATCATTATAGATAACTGGTGTGAAAAAAGATTTCAGGATTTCAGGGCAGTGAAAGGATTCTGAATTGTAGACTGAGTAGTTTGTTTCTGACCCTCTGGTATAAAAATATTGCTTTATAGTGAATAAGAAAAATAACAACATTGTTATAATGAATCATAAGTTAAAAAACTCAAAGTTATAATGAAGTTTTGGTTAATTCTTCATTATAAACCACTAAATTAGAAACTTTATCATTATTTCAAACTAATATGAAGTTATTGGCAAAATTACTCCCCTTTTACAGATAGTGAAAACAATGTAAATAACCACAGTGTTCTGACAGTGGTAGTTCTTCAAATTATAAATTTTTTTGTTTGTCAAAACAGCAAGATTTTATTTTTTTTCAGAAGAGTCAAAACTCTCAATGACGATAGTGAAGAAATTAGCTTTCACTACAATTAGTACAATTGTATTGGTCCAACTTGAGTCTCACATGCATTTATTCATTGAAGAATTGCATTCATAAATATCTCCTGTATCATATACTGAAGATACAATGATGGACAAAACAGCAACGTCTACATTTCTGAAATAAAGAAGACCAGCATCAAGCAGGTCATCACCACTCTGAGGATTACCATAGGCGTGCATACAAAATTGAATGAGAGTGTAGTCTGACATCCACAGCACTTTATTTATTTTTTTAAATTGCATTTTAGGTTTTGGGGTACATGTGAAGAACATGCAAGATTGTTGCATAGGTACACAGATGGCAGTGTGATTTGCTGCCTTCCTCTGCATCACCTATATCTGGCATTTCTCCCCATGCTTTCTCTCACCAACTCCCTACCCCCCCCGCTGTCCCTCCCCTATTTCCCCCTGACAGACCCCAGTGTGTGATGCTCCCCTCCCTGTGTCCATGTGTTCTCATTGTTCAACACCCAGCTATGAGTGAGAACATGCAGTGTTTGATTTTCTGTTTTTGTGTCAGTTTGCTGAGAATGATGGTTTCCAGATTCATCCATGTTCCTACAAAGGACACAAACTCATCATTTTTTATGGCTGCATAGTATTCCATGGTGTATATGTGCCACATTTTCCTAAACTATTTTAAAATTCATATGAAACCAAAAAGGGCCTGAATAGTCAAGGTAATCCTA
>CAUYLG010009853.1:0-34984 GCA_963573385.1 Cacajao melanocephalus
GAGACTTTAACATTATACTGTCAATATTAGACAGATCAACGAGATAGAAAATTAACAGGGATATCCAGGACTTGAACTCAGACCTGGAACAAGTAAACTTAACAATTATTTACAGAACTCTCCACCCCAAATCCACAAAACATACATTTTTCTCAGTATCACATTACACCTATTTAAAAAGTGACCACATAATTGGAAGTAAATCACTCCTCAGCAATTGCATAGCATTCCACAGGTTTACATAAAATATTGGTTAGCTGCTTATTATTTTCACCCCTTATTCCTTCCTGTCTCCATTGTTAAGCACAATTATTGGCATAAAAGAGGTTTGTAATGCCCATTTTTAGACTGCATTCTAGCCTGGGCAATAGAACAAGAATCTCATTCTCTCTCCCTCTTTCTCTTCCTCTTTCTTTCTCTCTTTCATTCTTTTTTTTTCTTTCACTTTCTTTCTTCTTTTCTCTTTCTGTCTTTAAAAAATAATAATAAATAAATAAAGAATGTTGAATATTGGCCCCCACTCTCTTCTTGCTTGCAGGGTTTCTGCTGAGAGATCCAATATTAGTCTGATGGGCTTCTCTTTTTGGTTACCCTGACCTTTTTCTCTGCCTGCCCTTAACATTTTTTCCTTTGCTTCAACCTTGGTGAATCTGACAATTATGTGTCTTGGGGTTGCTCTTCTCAAGGAGCATCTTTGTGGTGTTTTCTGTATTATCTGAATTTGAATGTTGACCCCTCTTGCTAAGTTGGGGAAGTTTTCCTGGATAATATCCTCAAGAGTGTTTTCCAACTTGTTTCCTTTCTACCTGTCTCTTTCAGGTACACCAATGAATCGTTAAGTTTGGTCTTTTCACATTGTCCCATATTTCTCGGAGGCTTTGTTCGTTCCTTTTCATTCTATTTTCTCTAATATTGTCTTCATGCTTTATTTCATTAAGTTGATCTTCAATATCCGATATCTTTTCTTCTGCTTGATTCAGCTATTGATGCTTGTGTATGCTTCATGAAGTTCTCGTGCTGTGTTTTTCAGCTCCATCAGGTCATTTATGTTCTTCTCTATACAGGATATTCTAGTTAGCAGTTCCTATAACCTTTTATCAAGGTTTTTAGCTTCCTTGCATTGGGTTAGAACATGCTCCTTTAGCTCCAAGGAGTTTGTTATTACCCACCTTCTGAAGCCTACTTCTGTCAGTTCATCAAATTCATTCTTCATCCAGTTTTGTTCCCTTGCTGGCAAGGAGTTGTAATCCTTTGGAGGAGAAGTGTTGTGGTTTTTGTAATTTTCAGCCTTTTTACACTGGTTTTTCCTCATCTTTGTGTATTTATCTACATTTGGTCTTTGATATTGGTAACCTTTGGATGAGGTTTTTGTGTGGGCATCCTTTTTGGTGATGTTGATGCTGTTGCTTTCTGTTTGTTTTCCTTCTAACCAGTCCCTCTTCTGCAGGTCTGCTGGTATTTGCTGAAGGTCCATTCCAGACCTTGTTTGCCTGGGTATCGCCAGCTGAGGCTGCAGAACATCCAAGATTGCTGCCTGCTTTTTCCTCTGGAAGCTTCGTCCCAGAGGGGCACCTATCAGATGCTAACTGGAGCTCTCCTGTAGGAGGTGTCTGTCAACCCCTGCTGGGAGGTGTCTCCCTGTCAGGAAGCATGGGGGTCAGGGACCCACTTGAGGAGGCAGTAGGTCCTCAAGCCCTTAGCAGAGCTCAAGTACTGTCCTGGGAGATCTGCTGCTCTCTTCAGACCCTGCAGGGAGGAATGTTTAAGTCTGCTGAAGCTGTGCCCACAGCTGCCCCTTCTCCCAGGTGGTCTGTCCCAGGGAGATGGGAATTTTATCTATAAGCCCCTCATGGGGCTGCTGCCTTTCTTTCAGAAATGCCCTGTTCAGAGAGGAAGAATCTGGAGAGGTAGCCTGGCTACAGTGGCTTTGCTGTGCTGTGGTAGGTTCTGCACCCAGTTTGAACTTCCTGGTGGCTTTATTTACACTGTGAGGGGAAAACTGCCTACTCAAGCCTCAGTAATAGCAGATGCCCCTCCCCCACACCAAGCTCAAGTGTCCCAGGTTGACTTCAGGCTACTGTGCTGTCAGCAAGAATTTCAAGCCAGTGGATCTTAGCTTGTTGGGCTCCATAAGGGTGGGATCCACAGAGCAAGATCACTAGGCTCCCTGGCTTTAGCCCCCTTCCTGGGCAATGAATAGTTCTGTCTCGCTGCTGTTCCACATGCCACTAGGGTACAAAAAAAACTCCTGTAGTTAGCCAGGCATGGTGGTTCATGTCTGTAATCCCAGCACTTTGGGAGGCTGAGGTGGGTGATTCACAAGGTCAGGAGTTTGAGACCAGCCTGGCCAACATAGTGAAACCCATCTCTACTAAAAATACAAAAATATGCCTGGTGTGGGGGTGTGTGCCTGTAATCCCACCTACTCAGGAAGCTGAGGCAGGAGAATCAATTAAACTTGGAAGGTGGAAGTTGCAGTGAGTCAACATTGTACCACTGCACTCCAGCCTGGGCGACAAGTGAAACTCAATAAAAAAACAAAACAAAACAAACAAACAAACAAACAAACAAACACCTACTGCAGCTAACTTGGTGTCTGCCTAAACAGCTGCCCAGTTTTGTGCTTGGAACCCAGGTCCCTGGTGGTGTAGGCACCACAGGGAATCTCCTAGTCTGCAGGTTGCCAAGACCACGGGAAAAGCATAGTATCTGGGCCAGATAGCACTGTCCCTCACGGCACAGTCCCTCATGGCTTCCTTTAGCTAGGGGAGGGAGTTCCCTGACCCCTTGAGCTTCCTGGGTGAGGTGACACCCCACCTGCTTCTGCTCACCTTCTGTGAGCTGCATCTACTCTCTAACCAGTCCCAGTGAGATGAACCGGGTACCTCAATTGGAAATGCAGAAATCACCTGCCTTCTGCATTGGTCTCACTGGGAGCTGCAGACTGGAGCTATTCCTATTCAGCCATCTTGCCTGGGAATATAGCCCCCAGTTTTCTATCCAAGCTCCCACAATGATTCAACTTAGAGAACCAACAAAGGGCTTCTTACAGTATCCTGGCCAGCCACGCTGGTAGTCCCTTGGTAGCACAATGAGAACAAAAACAACATGGTAAGATTGTTGACCAAACTCAGATTTCTAGGTTCATTTGCTTCAATTCTGCTGGTTATCAAACCTCCTCATAAGGTCATGTCAATCCGATATAGTCCAGATGTTAACTGGCAAATTTTCAGCATTGAAAGCATGGCTGCTGCCCACATAGCAAACACTGGCCAATAGAAAGAATGGTATAAAAATGGCAATCATGTGCCCTCTGCTGCTCAATCCATGCAGTGGTCTTCTAGAGGAGATCTATGAGATTGGTCACCAGATAACAGGGTCTCAAAGGAGTATGACTGATGAGCCCTCCAACAGATAGTGAGCCACCAGGCACGACAGTCCACATGGTGACATCCATTATGAACAGTATGAGTGCTATTTTCTCTAACTCTCTCAGTCAGTCTTGAGACTTGAGTAGTTCGCATCCTTGATGAAGAAAGCAATCTCATCAAATTTAGAGGGACACATTGTAGGGTCTAACATACAGACCCTTTCTATTTTTACCCAGATCTCTCATCTTTCACAAAGAACATGACTAGAGGCTAGTACAAGGTCTCTATATCTCCAGTGGGGACCTGAGGACCTGGCTTCCAAAATTCCCCAGCTAATCAATGCATAGGTTATAACCTGGACAAAGTTCCACTCCTGGAAGAAGTCTGACCTATCATCTAGGTCAAACTTGGAAATGGGGGTGGGAAAATAATGACATTTCTTGGGTCTTTTGGTTACTGGTTAACAAATTACTGTGATCCCCACAATCCCTGACATGAGGATGAGGAGGAAACAAATAATTCCTTTTAGTTTTTAATCTTCAGTCACCGCCATCAGGACCTCTTTCTAAACCAACTATTGAGTGGATCCCTTTGGACCACTACAAACCCCTATTGTCATGGCCTCTACTAGTGAATATATTACTGGTTAAATATATTTTCTATATGAACCAACACTAGCATTTACAACCACCTCCTGATGGGATTTGCTGCAGTCCAGGTATTTTTGTGGGATATGCGGAAGATCATGACCTGCTAAACTACTGACACCTAGTATCAATTTCTACCAAAACCAGTATTAATACTCTGGGGATAAAAAAGGGAATAATTTCCTCATTGCTGAGCTTTAAGAGGCCAACTATTTGTACACGATTTCTACATTCAATAGACCCGTCTAGCCTATGTGAAAGACCTCAGGTGCCTAAACCCTATACTGATATGGGCTCTAAAAAATGTTAAGTGCTGCCTTTGGCACCAGTGGTACCTGACATTGTGACAGTTACAAAGGCTGTTGTTCAGGATGAAGGAACTTGGTATGTACCAACTGACAAAACAAGTATCTTTTCAGCATTCCTCTCAATGAGGATGATCAGCATTAGTTAGCCTTATGTAGGATAGATTGCAATACACCACTACTGTCTTTCCAGAAGGCTTCCAAAGTTCCCCAGCTATCTGTAATCAATGCGTAGGTTACAACCTGGACAAAGTTCTACTCCTGGAAGAAGCATTAGCCTTCCACACGGTTTATTAAATCATCCTAGGCAGCCTCCTAAAGTCACTTGCAGACAAGGACACTACCCAAAAGGAACCAGATGCTCTGTTCACCTACATGCAGCATGTACTGTGCCATTATCACTGGACAAGGCACAAGGACCTAAAACCCAAGTAAAATTTCAGGGTAATCTGTAAGGGCTATGGTGTTCCATTCCAGAGATGATGACTGTCATGCTTTTTGCCAGCCTTGACTCCAAAAGTAAAAGTAACGTGAGCAATTGGTGGGACCATTCATCTGCTGCCAAGCTCACATTCAAGCCACAGAGACCGGACAGTAACCTCTATCAGGTTACCATAAAGACTACTACCTCTGAGTGGGGTCCTGACCAACATGATACCCTGGAAATCCTTCTATTGGCCACCGTGGCTGCCATTTTCCAGAACCTATCTGATTTCCGTTTGTTGCTTCAGTTACAGGTCTCAGGAATACCTCTGCCTGCTGATTGGAACTACCACAGATCAGAGGTGCCCATAGATGGCCAGAGTCAGCTGAAAGGCACCCACGTTTTATGAGACAATTATTGGCCTGTTATTTTCCTGAGATGGCTATTGAGAGCATAAACTAAGTTGCGTAATAATATTATGACAAGAAATTCTGACCAAAACATATCAATATCTTTGTTTTTGTTGAGTTATGTTAGATTTAAAGTCTATAAAATATATGTACTCAACACTTTAAAGTTTTCTATAAAATGTGTACTCAAATACATAAGTATGAACCAAAGAAAAAAGTTCTTTTGAGATTAATTTAAAATAATATAAAATAGCTATCATCATTATACTTACTGCTACATCCTTCTCCAGAAGTTTCTTGTTTCTCCAATTGCACCTGGATTTTTGACACTGAATTGTGATTTTTAAGCACAGGATTTTCACCAGATTCTTCATCATGAGCTATGTTAAGACAGAAATTTAGTCTCTTAACAGACAAACAAATTTATTATGAAATCCTAGATTTCAAATTTATAACAAGTGGAAGCAACATTTTCTCTCATCTTATAAACTTATAAGTAAACTACCTTAATGCTAGATCTGACCTGAAAATGCTGATGAAAGTTTCGATGTGTGTTGAAGAGGTACTATTATTTCATAAATATTCCTAGGTATTAAATGTGTTTTATATTAACCTCTACTTTCCTTAAGTTATCTATACTTTAGGTTAATACATAATCATAGACCAAACAATGAAAATGCATATGCTCAAGGTCATTCATTACAGTGTTATTTGTAATTTCAAACTATCCAAATCCATTGATATTTTCAAGCATAAGAGATTGCTTGAATTAACAGAGATATAAACACACACACACATATACATATACGTGTATATATATGCACATGTATATATACACGTACACATATACTACAAACAATGATATAATATCAATTGTGGTATATAATTATGTGTATCTATGTTTGCATGAATATATATGGTAAATGATATGGTACACATGGCTGTACATACAGTAAAAGTTCCCCTCCCATCTGTGCCGATACATCCTACCCTTGCCCAATGTCATTTTGTGGGAAAATGAAACACTGATAGAGTCAGTGACCTTTCATGTTTAGACTCTCATGTTGTTGCAGTAAGTGAATAAAGGCTTTGTTACTTTCAACTTGGCTTGCTATTTTAATTGATCATCTTCACAGTTGGCAGCTCTCTTGCCGACAAACGGCTGTGAGCAGGGTGGGCAATTAAACACAATGCCTTTCTGGAAAAGCAAAAAGCATGCAGATGCCCAGGACATTTGTGGGAGATGCTAGAGTTCATGAGACCTCTTGAGGGATACTAGTGGATCATTTGCAAGAGTCTGTCCCATGGTGCACTCTGCCAGCCCTATGAATGGGTCTTAGAAAATTCTGTCTAACACCATGGGGCACTCTCAGAGAGTGCTAGCAGATTGTTTACATAGCTTTTGGGTTCTGAGGGACACCAGTGGTCCTTCTCTTTATCCCTAGACTCTCAGGCCAAGATGCATGGTAGGTCAAATTAGAGATCCAACAGAGGGCCTCTGAGAAAGCTAGAGATGCAATTCCTTGGCCACTGCTATTGTCCCCTGGAGATGAGACTAAAAGTTTTCAAAGAACCTGTGAGCTAATTTGCACCAACTGCTGTTAGTTCCAGAGAGGTATCAGGCAATGACAGACAGCCTATGACCCAGCAAGGGATTGAGAATCATGGTTTAAATAGAAAGAATGGAGAGCCCTTTGGGATTGCTTTCCTTTGTGACCTAGAAGACCTTAGAGGCATGGGTTGTTTGCCTGCATGATGAAAAAAATAATCTTGTTAAACTAACTTCGTGGTACCTTGTTGGTTGTGTCACTCTAGAACCCCTCCTTTAGACTGTCATGACAGCAGAGGTTTTGCTCAAGGAGGATAAGCAAAGTGGGAGAATGAGAAGGGAACACCCAAGCCCTTCTTTTTCAGCTGGGTTCTATTTGGGTTCTGACAACTTCAGCACACCCATGCTATCTTCCCTATGATTAAAATACATTTTTAGACCATGGTTGCAGAGGCTATATAGCCCTGCAAACCACACTGGTGGTCTCTTAGTCTCTTGCTTGAGAGTGAGAGCAATCAGTGATGAGAGTGAGAACAGTCAATGATAAGATTTTTAACAAGACTCAGATTTATTAGTGTCACTCCTACTGGTTACGGAACCAAATTAAAATTAAACCTTAGGTGAATTGGTCAGTGAAATAATCTAGATGGGCATCCCCAAACCCAAGGCCATGAACCAGCACTGGTCTTTAGTCTGTTAGGAAAGGGGTCACACAGCAGTAGGTGAGCACTGGGCAAGTGAAGATTCCTCTGTATTTTCAGCTGCTCCCCATCACTTGCCTTACTTCCTGAGCTCCGCCTCCTGTCAGATCAGCAGAGGCATTAGATTTTCATAGGAACACAAATCCTGTTGTGAACTGCAAATGTGAAAGATCTAGGTTGTGTGTTCTTTATGAGAGTTAATGCCTGATGATCTGTCACGGTCTTCCATCAGCCTCACGTGGGACTGTCTAGTTGCAGGAAAACAAACTCAGGGCTCCCACTGATTCTACATTATAGTGAGTTGTATAATTATTTCATTACATATTACAAAGTAATAATATAAATATAAATAATAATATAAATATGTACAATAAATGTAATGCATTTGAATAATCCCCAAACCATCCCCCACCTTGGCCCTGGTCCATAGAAAAACTGTCTTCCATGAAACAATTTTTGTTCACTTTCTCTGGTGCCAAAAAGGTTGAGGACCACTGATCTAGATCATAATTTTATTCACTTACTGTGATACTGCAAGCAACAGTCTAAACATGACAAATTCCTCAGCATGGAAAATCAACTGCTACAAAAAAGCAGAGACTCCATCAGAGACAACAACATAAAAATAGTCACCGGGCACACACTCCTCAATGATCTGGGTAAGGGCCTCACCAAAGAGATCTCTGGGTTTGGTTATCCAACAATAAGAACTCTCAAAAGGAGATCAATGGGCTCTTCACCAGGAAACTCATGGCCTGATGGTAATGTGCCATCATGGGCTCAATGGCAGCCTCCTAGGGTCTGCCCAGTGCTAGCCCCTATGAATAATACAAATGCTGTTCTCCTCTTCTCCCAGTGAATTTTGAAATGAATTAGAGTGCCCTGCCAGTTTTTACTCAAATCTTTTGGCAAAAAAACAAAACAAAACAAAACAAAAACAAGACTATGACATGGCCAATGTCCCTATGTCCCTGGTGAGGAATGGAGGCCGTATATCAAAGTTAAAGTTCAAAGTGAACATGGAAAATTTCACTTCTCGGGCCTTTGGCATAATAGTGCACAGGTGACTGTGATCCCCAAAATCCCTGGCATGAGAATTAGGAGAAAATAGATAACGTTCTCTGGCTTTCAATTAGAAGCCACCACCACCAAAATCCTGATCTGACTACAGGTAGTTCTCTTCAAGCCACTATGTACTTCCGTTATTATGGCACCCATTACTGAATGGGTTATTGATTGTGATGACATATTGTCTATGTCTACCTCTGACTGTATTCACCCTCAATCCCCGAGGAGAATTGTTGCAATTAGGACCATTTAGTGGGGAATACGGAAGACTAAACCTGCCAGACTACTATAACCTAGTGTCTTGTCTCTTAAAAACACTATCAACTGTCTTGGGGATTAAAAAAAGTCTTCATTTCTGTGCTTAAGGAAGCCAAAGTTCACCATCTGGCCTTTGCTTAAGGCACTGTGTACCTGGAAACTTAACTGACTATTCGTGGCTCAATCCCATAGTTCTGTCTTTGGCACTGGTGTTACCTGGCATTATGACTATCATAGAGGCAACTACCCAAGCTCAGGGAAATAGTTATAAAGCAATTGACATTGATGCCTTTTTGGCATCCTTGTCCACAAAGATGATCAAGATCAGTCTGTCTTACATTAAATGGGCTGCATTACACCTTTAATGTCCTTCTTTAAGGCTTCCTTCCTTCCACTCCCAGATGAAGTACTAGCCTTCCACTATATTCTTCACATCCTCCACCAGGCCCAGACAAAAACACTACCCACCAAGGGCTAGATGCTATGCTGACCCACAGGTGGCAACATGGCTGAGCCATTAATACAGACAAGGTATAAGGACTTATGACCCACATGAAATTCCTGTAAATAAACTGGGAAGAGACGGTACGTTTCATTCCAGAGGAGGCAATTGTCAAGCTTTGGTCACTCTCAGCCCCAACAAATAAAAGGAAAGCCCAGACTGGTGCTCTCACATTCCATTCATGGGTTATCTTCATGAAACCACCTATCAGGTTACCAAGAAGACCTCTACCCTTAGGTGCTGCCTAAAGATAGGATGCTCTGGAGACCCTCCAATGACCACATAGGTTGTTTTTCCCCTTGCCTTCTCTGTTACATTTTGCCATTTGAGTTACACATCTCAGCAACCTCTCTGTTTGCCAATTAGAGTTTATGACAGAAGGATACTGCCACATGTCCCAAGGTTCCTGTTGAATGGTTGGACCCATAATCTCCTACAGTTGGCTGAAAATAAACACCCTTTGACAGATTAATGACTTTATTGGGTCCTGGTGGACACTGAGCACATCAGCATGCCATGAAATAGTCTCAAGACTGGAAATTCCAGCCAAATATTATATGGCTTTTGTTCCCTAGTTATTTTAAGGTATTCACACTTTAAACTTCTATAAACTATATGCTCAACCACATAGTCATGAACCAAAGAAAAAAAATCTAATGAGATTAATTTTTTAAATTTAAAGTTACCTATAATTATTATACTTACTATGTCTTTTCTCTCTAGGATGTTTTTTTGTTTTTTTTATTTGCATTTCAAGTTCTGACACTGAATCTTGATGCTCAAGCACAAGATTTTTGCCTAGTTCTTCATCATGACCTACGTAAGGAGATGCATTTAGTCTCTTAATGGAAAAACAGACCTACTGTTAAATCTCTAGATGTCAAACTTATGTAGCAAAATTTTCTCATTTTCACAAATTTGTAAGTAAACTACCATAAATCCAGATGTGACATGAATACTATAAGAACATTTTTAATGGATGTGCATTGAAGCTCATTATTTCATAGCATTTCTAGGCAACTAATATATATTAGTCACTAGTTTCCTTAGGATATTTATACTTTAGGTTAATATATATTTATAGAAATAAAAATAAAAATACACATGTAAAATGTTATTTATTTTATCACATATGTAATTGCAAAATATTAAAACCACATAATGAATAAAATACAGTAAGTCCTCACTTAATGACATTGATTGAATCTTGGAAACTGTGACCTTAAGCAAAATGACACACAATGAAACCCATTTTACCATAGGCTAATTGACATAAACAAGAGTTAAGTTTCTACAGTATATTTTTTGTAACAAAAACATCACAAACTTCTAAACAAAGACCCAAAACACTTCTAATATTAAACACTAAAACAACTGTGAGCTATACATAGAATTAAGAAAAAATAACAAGTAAGGTAATTATTTACCAAATTTGTGGTTAATCAGTGAGTGATGGTTGTCATAGTGGTGGTGAGTTAAGTCAAGGAATAAATTCCTTGATTTACTCAAAAGAATAAATCAAAAGCAAAGCAAAATTGTAAGGAACATCTACTCCCATCATGCAATTTAAAAACAATCACAAAATACGGTGGCTCACAGAGTGCTTTTGTACTGCATTGCTTATTGTCATGCATTTGTATAATTATTGTCTACTTTATGAATATTTATTTTACAATAATTTTGTATTCATTCATTCATTCATTCATTTTCCAACCCACTTATTCCAGTGAAGGGTTGCAGGTGGTTGGAACCTATCCTTGCAGCTCAGAGCACAAGGTGGGAATGAGCCCTCAACAGAATGGGCGCACTAAGACACATATGCACACTCACTCAGGGCCCACTCAGACGCATACCCACACTCACTCAGACAGGGACCATTTAGACACACCAATTTACCTAACATACATATCTTTGGAATGTGGGAGAAAATTGGAGCACCCGGAAAAAATTCAGGCAGACACACGGAGAATGTGTCAACTCCAGACTATGTGCTTGGATAGGAATCCATTTTTTTCTCATTAACATTATAATCAAACAATGTTGAATAAAATGATGTTATTCAAGGATGTGTTGTACTACACACTATGGTAGTACATATGGTAAATAATGTGGTGCAAACAACTCTAAGTGTCACTGTAAAACAAATTAAACATGTCTATAAATTGACTTGAAGGGATTTCAAAGAATAATGTGAAGGAAAAATACATCTACAAAGGGGAAATCTTGAATGCCATCTTTGGGGAAGGAAGACAAAGAAATGAGAAAAAAATAGAGAAGGAAATAGAAAGATAGTTATCTTTACAAAAAGAAGCAGAGGAAAGATATCAGAAACAATGTTGTTGGTTACCTACAAAATGAGGGGGAGGACTGGAGAAAAATAGACTCCTCTAAGTGTAATTTTTGCATCTATATTTTTTTACTTTTGAAAATAGGTCCATGTCCTACTTCAGCTTTCAAAAATAAAAGATTCAACTTTTACAGATTTCAAAAATAAGAATAAATCAACAAGGAAAAGGTGGGATGAAAACTAAAAGGAAATAATGAAATTATTGAAGAAAAAATAAAAGCAATAACTCATCAATATAGTATTTGACATAAACCCTCACTATTGGACATGAGAGGTGGAGGTGGAGTGCAAAGAAATCATGAAATCTTTTTAGTTGGTTTGTTGTTCTAGTATTTGTTAATCAATTCTAACTCAATTTGAGAGGAATTAGAACAGAGAGCAAATAACTAAAAATATTCATGTGATTCAGAGCTCCAGCTAACTCAGCCTCAGGATCCGTAAAATAGAAAATAGCTTCTTGTTTGCAGCTCCCTCCACTATGAGACAACCCCATCCCATGGCCACTCACACAGTCTACACTGATGCATCTGACCCTTGCTAACTGCTTGCTGTTCTATGGGGTAAAATGGGACACTGGTATAGCTGGACACTGGTAAAATGGGACACTGGTACAGTGACACTTAGAGTAAAATGGGACACTGGTATAGCTGGGGACCTGCCTCTGTCTAGGCTATGGCTTAATATGCCAGTAAGTGCATAAAGTTATTTGTTACTTTGAGTCTGGCATGTTATCTTAATAGACCAACTCAAAAACTGGCATTTCTCTTTCTGACAAACTACCACAAAGAGCAGGGTGATCAATGAAGCACAAAGCCTTTCTGGAAGGAACACTTTGGTTGGTGCTAGTGAGCCTGCAGGATACTCTCAGTGGAAGGGGTTTGGGGTTGGTACTGGATCATTTGCAAGAGACACAGCATCCCACAGGTCACTCTGCCAGTCATGTCAATCAACCATGTTTTAGAATGTGCCAGCAGACACCATGGGGTTTTCTAGAATGCTAATGTATTGTTTAGAGGAGCTTTTCAATTCTGACAGGGAACAATAGTCTCCTTATCCTCTGATTCACATACCAAGATTTCCAATGAGTCAAATGAAAAAATCCAGCAGATGGGCTCTAAGAAAGCTAGGGAAGCAATTTTATGGTTACTGCTCATGGTCGTAAGTTAATAGGCTCAAAAAAGTTGGAGACTCTGCAACCGAGTTGCAGCTAATAACTATTCTTAGCCATAGGCCCCTAAAACTGGTGGACAGCCTGTAATGCACTTATTGAGACTCATGCTTTAATGAAAAACAATGTAGAGTCCTGATGATCATTTTGCCCAACAACTAAGGGATGTGGGTAGTGTGTGCCTTCACAATAAAGGGGATAATCTTGTTTAACTTAGCGAGTGAGAGGGGCATACTGTGGGGCTTATCACTACAGAATGACTGCTTCAGAGAGCCTTGACAGTGCCCATATTGCCTAAGGAAGCGGAGGAAGGGGGACAAATGATGTAAACATCCGAAACCCTCTCCTTCCTCAGTTGGGCACTATTTTTCGGCTCTGACAGGATTGCCACCCATGATGAGCTCCCTGCTACTGAAAAACATGTTTGGGCCATCAACTACAGAGGCTATAATGGTCCCCTGAGCCACTTTGCTGTCTCTAAGGTCACTGATGGAGTGAGGACAGTAATGACAAGATTTGGCCAGACTCAGATCTCTAGTTTCATTTCATAGCCATCTTCACTAGTTACCTAGCTCAATTAAACTTCCTTATAAGGTAATGTCGATTAATTTGTGGCACAATCCAGATCTTAACTGACAAATTTCTGGGTACAGAAAAAGCATTTACCACCAAGATAGCAATGTGTGACCAGTGAATAGGGTGACCTAAAAATGGTAATTTGTCACCTATTCCTGGATGATCTAGTTAAAGACTCTCCCCAAGAAATATCTGAGTCTAGTTAATCAATGATGGAGTCTGAAGTAGGACACTGATGGACTTTTCACCAAGGATCTCCTGGGCAGGTAGTGGGCCATGGGTCCCAAAACACAGCCCCACTAAATCCAGACTGTGATAACTCCTATTACTAATAAAAGTACTCTTCCCTCTGCACCTCCCAGTGATATTGAAATAAGTCAGAGAACCCTCCACTACTTTTGCTCAAACTTCATGCTTTCAAAAATAAAAATTAAGAGTTAGGCCAAGATCCCTATATCACCAGCGGCAATCTGAGAATGTATGTATGGTAAGGTTAGAATTTAAAGAGAAGGTTGGAGGAAATCGCATTTCTAGGGCCATTAGGTGCATAGGTGGCTGTGATCCCCACAACTTCTGGGGAAAAGAAGTAATGCTCTCTGGATTTGCATCTGAGATCACCACCAACAGGACCCTTGGTCAAACACTACCATGAGAATATCCTTTCGGACAACTACAAAACTCTATTTTATTCCCTTCCCCCACCAAATGTATTGTTGGTATAAATGTATTTTCTATGTGAACCCCCACTTGCATTCATCCCAATCCCTGATGGGAACTGTGGCATTTAAGATCATTTTAGTGGGGCATGTGGAAGAGTGTAAATATCCAGATTAATAGCACCTAGCGCCTTTGTTTTCCAAAATAGCTTCCCAGGAAGAAAAAGAAATGGCTGTTGTTTGTTGAGCTTAATGAAGCAAAAGTTCTCCATGAGACTATTTCTCCATTCAATAACTAAGTAGATCTTGTACACGGTCTCAGGTGCATAATGACTCAATTGATTTTGCTGGTCCAATGCTATATTACAGCTCTGGGAACCAAAGACACATGAGACTATAGTTGTCATACAGGGTATTTTCCAAACTGAGGGAACTTGGTTTGCAACAATTGACATCTCAAATGCCTTTCCATATCTTTTTTCACTTAGATGTTCAGTTTAACCTTATATAGAATAAGTTGGAAAACATAACTGATATCCTTCCACAAGGCTACTAAACTGCTCTAAAACTGTCATCAATGCATAATAACCTCTAAATGACCTGGTCCCAAGGGGAGGACTAGCCTTTCATTATACTGATTATATCATTTAAGTGGACTCAAGCAAGGACATTACCCAAAAGGACTGGATGCTCTAATGACCCACCAGTGACTCTTAGCTGGGCAATTAGTTCAGACAAGATACAGTTACCTAGTACCCAGATGAAAATGCTTAGGATTGATTTCTAAGGGGTGACATCTCATTCCAGAAGAGACTACCAAGCTTTGACCCTTTCTAGTCTAACAAATAAAAACAAGCCCAGCGTGGGGACAATGGCTCATGCCTGCAATCCCAGCACTTTGGGAGGCCGAGGTGGATGGATTACTTGAGGTCAGGAGTTTGAGATCAGCATGACCAACATGGTGAAACCCCATCTCTACTAAAAATACAAAGATTAGCCGGGTGTAGTGTCACATGCCTGTAATCTCAGGTATTTAGGAGGCTGAGGCTTGAGCATGGGAGACAGAGGTTGCAGTGAGTCCAGATTGGGCCACTGCACTTCAGTCTGGGCAAGACAGTGAGACCCTGTCTCAAAAAAAAAAAAAAAAAAGCCCAGCAGTTAATGAAATTGTTTGGATAAATACATTCTCATTTTCCCTCCCTGAGATCGTTGATGACAGTAATTCATCTATGGGGTTACCAGAAAGTCTGTTTCATTTCAGTGGAGCCATGACCAAAAGGATGCCCTAGAGGCCCCTTAAAAAGGCATCCTAGGTTACCTTCCCCTAGGTTCTTATGATCCCCATTTGCTGTTCTGACTTACAGATTTTAGGACTATCTTTGCTGATTGGTGCCTATGGCAGAAGGTCACAGGTGAGAGGTGCCCATTAAGTTGTTGGGCCCATAATTACTTTGAGTTGGCTGAACGGCACATAACATTGGAAAGACAAGTATACATTTGTTATAAAGCCTTAGTGGGTACTGTGTGTCCTGTGGTCATGAAATAATCTTAGGGCCAGAAATCTCAACCAAAGCGTATCAATATTTTTCCCTTTTTTCTCTAATAATTTTAGAGAATAAATTCACATTTTAGTCAAAGTGTAAAAGTTTGTGAACCAAAGCAAAAATACCTTCTGACGAACCTACTTTTAAATAATTTAAAGTTATCTTTACTCTTTATACTTACTAGTAATTCTTTGCCCTTTGAGAGTTCTTTGTTCCTTCACTTGCATTTCTAATTTTAACACTGAGTCTTGATGCCTAAGTATAAGATTTTCATTTGGTTCTTCATCATGAGCTACAGAAAGAGATGTGTTTAGTTCGCTAAATTAAAAATAAATCTATTTGAAAGCCATAGATCTAAAATTTACAAGTATGCAGTGGCATTTTCTCTCATTTTTGTAAAGTTATGAATGAATTGGCCCCTTTGATCTTCATTTGAGTTACCAGTCTCAGCAAACTTTCTCTTCACTGACTGAAGAAGTTTACTGAACAGGTCAGTGGAATAAATTGGGCTTTGGGACCTGTCTAGAGTTGGATAAAAGGTACACACTTTTTGAAAGACAATTACTAGCCTGTTATTGTCCTTAGTGAATACTGAACACATGACCATGGCTATCCATTACAAGCAGAAAAACTAACCAAAAGTAATGAATACTCTAGCTTTTTTTCGATAGTTATCTTAAACATATTCACACTTTAGATTCAAGGTAAAATTTCTATGAAATATATAATAAAAAACAGATTCATCAACTGAAGAAAAATATCTTTGCTGTGACTAAAATAATTTAAAGTTGTGTGTAATTCTTATACTTACTGGTGAGTTGTTGCTCTGTGGAAGTTTCTTGTTGCTTTACTTGCAATTTAGTTTTTGACATCGATTCTTGATGCTCAACTACAAGCCCTTCATTTGTTACTTCATTATGAGCTACATAAAGAATATACATTTAATACATTTACTCCACTAAATAGAAAAAAATGGATCTATTGTGAAATTTCTATATTTCAAATTTATAAAACATTTACATGAGCATTCTTTTCACTTCTACAAAATTATAACTAAATTACGACAATGATAGATTTGATGAGAAAATGCTGAAAAGAACTTTAATGGCTGTATGTTGATGCTTTATCATTTTATAAACATTTCTAGGAATCATATATAAACTATATTTATCTTAGGTTATTTAGATTATATAGATCATACAGATGTCATAAATCAAACAATAAAAATGCATATGTACAAGTTTATCATTACAGCGTTATTTGTAATTACAAAATACTCAAAACCACATAAATGTTCAAGCACTGGATATTGGTTGAATAAACCAGTGTATATACCATAAAGTTCTAGGGGTGTCCAAGGGGAGAATACAGTCATGGATTCTTAGTTTCTGTTTCTGGTTGGGCCAGTAAAGCCCCTTCATCATTCCTCTTTTCCACTTATCACTAGAGACAGAAACTAAAAACCATGGCTTTAGGTTGCTAAAAGCCTAAAATAAAAGCAGAACAATAACAACAATAAAAATAAGGTGGGTTGGACAAGCTTGCTATAAACTCTAGTATAATGAAAGTTATGGTTAATAATATGGTACAAACAGCTATACATAGAGTTGTAAAAGTAATTCAAAAAAATCTCTATAAATTGACCTGGAGGGATTTCCAGGAGATAATGTTAAGTTAAAAAAAAAAATCTGAAAAAGGGAAAATGTGTATATGACCTTTAGGTAAGGAAGAAGGATAAATAAGAAAGAAAAAGAAAGGAAATTAGAAAGATACTTAGCTTTACAAAATGAAACAGGTGAGATATAAGAATACAATACAGTTGATTACCTACAAGATGGAAAGGGGAGAACTAGGGAAGGAATGGAACTTCTCTAAGTATACCTAGTATATTTTTTATTTTTAGAATCAGTTTCAGGTTCCATATATTTCAAAAAAAATAAAATCACAAAGGATAAGAAGAAACTAAAAGCAAACTTAGTGAACCCATAAAAAGGAAAAAAGAACTCACACAGGTAAATCATCAGTACAATATTTAACATATGCCCTAATACGTTGGCAAGTGCATGAAGAAGAGACTGTACACACATCACAAAATATTTTCAGTGGGTTTGTTTTTCTAGAAGTATGTGCTAAGCAATTCTAAAGTAATTTTGGAACCATAATACAATCTAGATTTTAATGCCAAGATGGCTGACTAGAAGCAGCCAGTGTGCACTGCTTTCACAGGAGAGGAGACAGAGTGGCAAGTAAACTTATAAACTTATAAATGGCAAGTGGCTCTTCAACTGGATCATCCAGGAGGCCACATTGGGATTCATCAACAATAAGAGGAGTGAGGCAGGACAGCTGCCTGCCTGGAATTGGCACAGAGCCAAGGAAGGCTCCACACCATGGGGAAAACGTGAGTGTGTGAACGCCCCTGGGGACACACACCTATGCCATGAACCTTTGCAAACCTAGGGACAAGAGATGCTGCCCAACCTGACTTCCTGGGGCCCCCAGACTGACACAGAAAGCTTCATGGAGTCTCAGCAGAGCTGCTGTTCAGGCCCATGTGGAGCTCCAAGGGCTTTGGATTCTTGAGCACCCTGGGACCATCTGCCATAGCTCTGCCAACAAGGGAACCAGGGATCTCCCATGTGCCCCCAAAATAAGGGCCCCATCTAGGATACTGAGGAGTGGACAGACTGCAAGCTTCACCTCTGGGACACCTTGCCAGGCAAAGCCCACCAGCCTAGGTCCCCAGCATAACCATCCCCCACCCTCAACCTGAGCACTTCCGCTGGCTGCACTTCTGCATTTCTCTGGGGCAGAGCTTCCAGAGGCAACACAACAGGCTCACAGCTTTTGCCACTGCCACTGTCTCCACAGTCCCCATGCCCTGAGGCTACAGGGACAGTATAGAGCTCAAGGACTGTCTCAGGTCTCCGGCATGCCACACCTGCCATACAAAAAAACAGCCAGACTATTTTTCATGCCGGTCCGAGCTCCTGCTATTCCTCACTGGGCAGGGCCTCCTGGCCTCAACCCTCAGCGCAGCCACCCTACTTCTACCTGATCTCTTCAGTCTGTGGCAGCTCTGTGTTTCTCTGGGGTAGAATTCCCAGAGGTAACTGACAACCAGCCCCTCTGCATTGCTATTGCAGCAGTACTCACCCCTTGCTGCCAACAAGCTGGGGAAGAAAAAAGAGCCTGAGTACTTTACTTGAGCCTCCAGCACACCACAGCGGACCTACAGATAAAAGACCAGACTGTCTTCCCAGTGAGCCCCTACTCCTCCTGCTCTTCACCAGACAGGGCTCCCTAGCTTGGGCCCCTCACACAGCCGCCTCACCATTGGCTGATTGTTCTGATTGGCAGTGCTCTGCCTTTAAGGTGGAGCTCCCAAAGACAAGTGACAGGACCTATGCTATTGGCACTGCCAAGTCCTGCTGCCCTCAACTGGGGAAAGAACAAAAAACCTGAGTTTGCCCCAGGGCTGCAGTGCACAGCCTGGGAATACCAAGCCCAGACCTGTGGCTGGCACTGAAGTGAAAGAGAAGCCCACACTCTCAGCGTACTGAGAAGGAGCATGGTTGCAAACACAAGGAAATGCAGAGGATCCACATGCCTCAGTAAGAGCATATTTACCAGCCATTACGCATAAGTGTCCTCTATTTGTTTGTACTCAAAACTATAACAGTAAAAATACTTTGTTAACATACTTCCCTATGAAAACAAGGGCAAGAATTCAGCAACAAATAAAGATCCTACACAAAGCCTCAGTTCTCTGAAAACATTCAGGAGTCAATTGACTATACTAAAAATACACCACAGTTAAAAGAAATATCCGCCAAAACAGGTAAGAGAGAACCAGTGCAAGAACTCTGGCAACTCTATAACCCAGAAGGTCTTCTTATCTCCAAACAACCACACTAGCTCCCCAGCATTGGTCCTTAACCAGAATGAAATGGCTGAAATGACAAAGAATTCAAAATCTGGATGGCAATGAGGATCATTGAGACTGAGAAGATGGTTTAAATCTAATCCAAGGAATCTAAGTAATCCAATAAGACTATCTCAAGAGATGAAAAGCAAAATAAGTCATTTTAAGAAAGAAACAAATTGATCTGATAGAGCTGAAAAATTCACTACAAGAATCTCATAACACAATTGGAAGTATTAACAGTAGAATAAACCAAGCTAAGAGAAGAATCTCAGAGCTTGAAGACTGGTTCTTACAATTAAGCCAATCAAACAAAAATAAAGGAAAAATAATTTTTAAAAATTTAAAACCTCTAAAAATGTGGGATTATGTAAAGAGACCAAATGTGGTATTATAGAGAGACTCACTGGAGTCCTTGAAAGAAAGGGAGAGAGAGCAAACAACTTGGAAAACATATTTAAAGACACTGTCCATGAAAATTTCTCCAACCTTGCTGGAGAGGTCAACATTCAAAATCTGGAAATTCAGAGAACCCTGATAAGATGCTATATAAGATGATCATCCCTAAGACACAATCATCAGATTCTCCAAGGTCAACATGAAAGACAGGGCAAATCACTTACAAAGGGAATCCCCTGTCAGGCCTCCAAGTCCAAGCCTGGCCATTATAGCCTTGGTGACCCACATGTACACCTCTGGATGGTCCCCAGGAGCCAGAAAGTCTGAAGTAAACAGATGGCCACAAAGAGGAGTGAAACAACTTGTTCCTGCATCAACTAATTGCTCTTCCCCTGCAAACTTCAACCGTTGTTCCTGCTCAGCCTTGGGAAAATCTCCCCCTGGACACTGTGCTTCTCAAGACACCTTCCCCTGTAACTGTGTAATTTACTGCACCCTCCCCTCTACTTGCAACCAGTAACTCCCACCCTTATGATCCTGCCTGTTTGTAATAGACGACCCTGATCATGCCTCCCGTGATGCCCTTCCCCTCCCTAAGATAGATTATCACCTTTAACCATTTGCCCCAACCTATATAACCAGTCCCCTTTGCTACCCCCTTTACCTTGGACTTGGCCCACCCAAGCATGAAATAAAAAGCCTCACTGCCCACACAAAGTCTGCCTGGTGATCTCTTTATGCAAGCAACGTGCCTAACACCCCCCAACACACACCATCAGACTAACAGCAGACCTTTAAGGAGACACCCTACAAGCCAAAAGAGATTGAGGGGCTGTGACAAATATACAACCAATATCATATTGAACAGGCAGAAGCTCAAAGCATTTCCCTTTCCCTTAAGAACCTGGACAAGACAAGGATGCCCACTCTCACCATTCCTATTCAACATAATACTGGAAGTCCTAGTCAGAGCCACAGGTAAGAAAAAGAACTAAAAGGCGTCCAAATAGGAAGAGAGAAATTCAAACTATCACTCTTCACAGATAATATGATTCTATACCTAGAAAATCCCATAGCATCTGTCCAAACACTCCAAGATCTGACAAACAACTTTGGCAAAGTTTCAGGATACAAAATAAGTGTACAAAAATGAGTAGCATTTCTATATGTCAGTAATGTCTATGCTGATAGGCAAATCAAGAATGGAATCCTATTCACAATAGCTACAAAAAGAATAAAACATCTAGGATTATAGCTAACCAGCAAGGTGAAAGAATTCTCACTCTACAATGAGAATTACAAAGCATTGCTACAAGAAATCAGAGATGATACAAAGAAGGGGAAAAACATTCTGTGCTCATAGATAAGAAGAATCAATATTGCTAAAATTGCCTTGCTACTCAAAGCAATTTATATACTCAACGCTATTCCTATCAAACTACTAACAACTTTTTTCTATAGAGGAAGAAAAACCTATTCTAAAATTCATATGGAGCAATAAAGAGCCCAAATAGCCAAAGCCATCCTCAGCAAAAAGAACAAAGCCCAAGACAGCACACTACACAATTTCAAACTATACTACAAAACAGCATGATAGTGGAACAAAAACATAAACATAGACCAATGAAACAGGTTAGAGAACTCAGAAATAAAGCCACATACCTACAACCATCAGATCTTTGACAAAGCTGGCAATAACAAGCAACAAGGAAAGGACTTTCTATTCAGTAAGCTGTGCTAGGATAACAGGCTAGCCATATGCAGTAGATTGAAATTGGACCCCTTTATTTCACCACACACAGAAATCAACTCAAGAGAGATTAAAGATTTAAATGTAAAACCCAAAAATATAAAACTCTGGAAATTAACCTAGGGAGTATAATTCTGGATGTAGGACTTGGCAAAGATATCATGAGAAAGATGCCAAAAGCCACTGCAACAAAAGGAAAAAATAACAAATAGGATCTAAAGAGCTCTGCAGAGCAAAAGAAACTATCAATGGAGCAAATAGACAACCTACAGAATAGGAGAAAATATTTTCAAACTGTGCATCTAACAAAGGTGTAATATCCAGAATCTGTAAGGAACTCAACTAATCAACAAGCGAAAACCAAAGAATCCCATTTAAAAAATGGGCAAAGGACATGAACAGATGCTTCTCAAAAGAAAACACACATGCTGCCAACAGCATATGAAAAATGCTTAACATCACTAATCATTACAGAAATGCAAATCAAAACCACAATGAGATACCATCTCACACCAGTCAGAATGGCTATTACTAAAAAGTCAGAAATAAGAGCTGCTGGTGAGGTTGTAGACAAAAAGGAAGGCTTACACATTGCTGATGGGAATGTAAATGAGTTCACCCACTGTGGAAAGCAGTTTGGAAATTTCTCAAAGAACTTAGAACTACCATTTGATCCAGCAATCCCTTTATTGGAATATCCCCAAAAGAATATAAATCATTCTATCATAAAGACACATGGATATGCATGTTCATCACAGCACTATTCACAGTAGCAAAGACAGAATCAACCTAGATGCCTGCTCATCAACGGTGGACTGAATAATGTGGTACATATGCACCACAGAATACTACACAGCCATGAAAAAGAATAAGATTGTATCCTTTGCAGCAACATGGATTAGGCTGGGAGCCATTATCCTAAGGAAATTAACACAGAAACAGAAAACCAAATACCACGTTTTCTCTTATAAGTGGGCACACTTAAACATTGAGTACACATGGACACAAAGAGAGGAAAAATAGACTCCAGGGCTTACTTGAGAGTGGAGGGTAGGAAGAGTGTAAGGATTGAAAAACTACCTATTGGGTACCATGCAACTACCTTGTTGACAAAATCATTTGTACATCAAACTCCAGCAATACATAATATACTCATGTAATAAACCTTCATGTGTACCACGTGAACCTAAAATGAAAGTTGAAAAATAATAACGATGCTGATACAATTGAGTAATCTTGTTGTGGACTAGTCAGGATTCACAGAAGAAAGAATATACATATATGAAAAGGAGGAAGACAAGAACAGGTTCTGAGAAAATGAACTAAAATTTAAGGTGTCAAAGATTTGCCATGAATTCTAAATATGACTTTATAGGTGTACATGCATGTTTATATGCACATGTATATGTATGTAGACATATGTATGTAAGAAGGTATATGTATATGTGAATACACTGAAGAATCCAACTTTAGACCAACACTACTTTTGTGTAATTTAGGTCTAATCATGGATAATTACAAAGGCATCACCTGGCAATTCTCATGGAGATTCCCAACACACAAGAGACTTGATATAAGATTTGTCTACTTCAGGCACTGAAGGTAGTTGCAGTCTTGAACTCGACTCGTCTTCCCTAGGCCAACCAGGCTCTTGGGCATATAACATTTGTAGTCCAGTCACCTTAAGTCGAAAACCTCTTTATAGGGGAGGGGAGAGCTGACTGTATTGTTCAGACAGTAACTGTATTGTGACAAACAATGACTATATTGTTCAGTCACTGCCTATGCCCAGACCACCTATGGTGTCAGGTAGTGGGGTAGAGGAAATCCTTAAAGCAACTTTTTGCAGTTCCGACTCAGAATTCTGAGCTTAACCAATCCTAGCCTTCCCAACACTGCGTCCCACAGACATACGTCCAGTCAATTGCTCCACCACAAAATTCAGATGTTAACTGACAAATTACTAGGCTGGAATAGCAGCTACTTCAGCATAGCAATTACTTACCAGCTGAGAGAGTAATGGAAAAAAATGGCAATTGAGAACTAATTCCTAGAAAACCTGAGCAAAGGCTTTCTTAAAGAGATCTTTTGTTACTGACAACGGAATCTCAAAGGAGGAGACTAATGGGCTCTCCAAGAAAGCACTCAGGGACGTGCAGTAACCAAGGGGTGCTCAAAAGGTTGTACTACTAGAGTACACATGATAATAGTCCCTATGACTAAAACAAGTGTTATCACTCAGCTCCTTCCAGTGAATCTTTAAATAAGTCAGAGAGCCTGGTGAAATTTACTCCAAATTCTCTTAGCTTTCAAAAGTGAACAAAAACATGAGGTAGACCAGGTCCTTATATTCCCACTGAGTACCCAAGGACCTCTGCTAAAAATAGTAATGAATTGGGAGATGGGAAGAAGTACATTTCTTGAGCATTTTGAATAGTGATGTCAAGATGACTGTGATCTTGACAACCTTGACACCAAGATGACAGGCAAATAGATATAATGCTGTCTGGTTTTGGGTCTGAGGTCAACATCAAGGGGACCTTTACCCAAATAAGAAAATATGTGTGTCCCTATGGGCCAACATAAACTTTTATTGGTATGGTTCCAACTAATGAATGTCTTGTGGGTATAGATATATTGTCTTTGTGCAATCCCATTGACTTACCTAAGTCCTCATGGAAATTGATGCAGTTAGAACCATTTCAGCCAGGGCACAGGAAGACTGTGAACCTACCCAATGTCTTAGAGTTAGCACCTCTGTCTCCCAAAAATCTGTCTGAGAATGAAAAACAAACAACTGCCCTCTTTGCTGACGTTAATCTAGAGACAGTCTCCTTGAGATTATATCCCCATTCAATAACTGAGTACATCTATGTGTAGGGCCTTGGACTTGTAGATTCTCAATTAATTTTGGCTGTTCAATCCATACAACAGCTCTTTGGCCTTTGTCAGTGGTATCTGACGTTGTAAACATGAAGCTATTGTCTAGAGTGTGAGAACTTATTATGTAACAGTTAACATTGCACATGCCCAATTCAGTATCTGTCTACAGAGGGATGATTAGGATCAGTTTACCCTTGTGTGGAATAGATAAAATTGACCACTAATATACTTAATTCCCTATCTGTCATCAATGCCTAAACCATAATATAGAAAAGGTCTCACTACTAGAGGAAGGACTAACCTTCTACTCCATTCATGACACCATCCCAAACATGAACCCCCCCAAAAGGACTAGATGCTCCATTGATGCATAGATGATAACTCTCTAAATCATTATTACAATGTACAAGTACCTAGTACCCTAGTGTAATTCCTGAACATAATCATTAAGGGGAATGTTGTCTTATTCCGTGTAATAAGACTGGCTCTGGCCCTCTCTGATCAAACAATTACAAAGAAAATCCAGTGATTAATGAGACTATTTGACTACTTATACTGTTGTATTACCCATGGGGCAATCTTAATGCCCTCCAACTACGGGGTTACAAGAAAGTTGTTCCCTTTAAATGTGCCACAATCAGGAGGATGGCCTGGAGGTCCTCCAACAAGCAACCCAAACAGCACTCCCCCTGGCCTGCTCCAATATCCATTTATTGTTTGAGGTAGAGGTCTTCTGTTTGCCAATTGGAGGTTACGGCAGAAGGATACTGCCACAGGTCAGAGGAATCTATTGGACTTTTGATCCTGTCATCTTTAGAAATCCCTGAAAAGTATATATCCTTTAAGAGACTATTATTGGCCTTTTATTGGGCTTTGGTGTATACCAAGCACACAACCCATGCTTGTGAAATAGTCTCAAGACAAGAAATTCTAACCAAAAGTTATCAATATTTTTGTTTTCTAATTATGCCAGAATATTCATGCTTTAGGTCAAAGTATAAAATTTCTATGAAACATATGCTCAAGTACATATTCATGAATCAAAAAAAAAATATTTTCTGATAAGTTGAATTTAAAATAAATTAAAATTGGGGGATTGATGTAAGCAAGATGGTGGAATAGGAGGCCCAGCCCTCATTCTTCCACAAAAATGAAGTCTTAACAACCAGACTAGGATAAAATTACCTTTATGAGAACTCTGGAATTCAAATGAGAGGCTACAGCACAGCAGTGGAACACAGAAACAAGGCAAAAGTACAATTAAAGGATAAGAAGAACAGTTTCAATTCTACACACGTCACATCTCCCCCAAGCTGGCACAACACAGTGATAAGAGAGATCTCTGGGCTTTTCGGTTTTCCTGTGGGGAATAAAGTGAGCATTGGACTTTTCCCAGCCTATTGAGGCCTACTTATATTGTACCACAATCAAAACACTCAGGGAATCAACATGGCTAGACCACCTGAAGATAGCTAAAAACCAAAAAAGGCAGTGGGTGGGGTGGGTGGGTGATCAGGAGCTCTCAAGAGACTGCATGGACCCAATAGCTGACCTACAAATCACAGCAGAA
Source organism: Cacajao melanocephalus (assembly GCA_963573385.1). NCBI lineage: Eukaryota > Metazoa > Chordata > Mammalia > Primates > Pitheciidae > Cacajao > Cacajao melanocephalus. The sequence continues at coordinate 26,054 of CAUYLG010009853.1, forward strand.
GACTTGCCCACAAACCCCGCCAGCCAGCACTCCTGTAGACCCTGACAGCTGCTCTGCCCATGAACCCTGCTAATGGACCCATGCAATCTCTGGCTGAGCTGTCTGGTGAAGGGCCAAAGCCAGCATTTGAATATGCTTCTATAAATGCACATACATCAGTGAAAATACAAGGATCATGAAGAATAAGGGCAATATGAACTGACAAAAGTAACAAAATATAGTTCAAATAAGAGATTGTTAAAAATGGAGATCTATGACCTTCCTGACAAAGACATAAAAATAATGACCTTAAAGAAGCTCAGTGAACAAAATAAAGCACAGATAGACAACCAAATAAAATTAGGGAAACAACACATGAACAAAAAATGAGAAGTTTAACAAAGACTTACCAACCATAAAAATATAAACCAAACAGAAATTCTGGAACTGAGGAATACAATGAATAAACTAAAAAATTCCATAGATGGCCTCAAAAGCAGACTTTATCAAGCAGAAGAAAATAACAAAGCAACAAACTCTAAGACAGTTCTTTTGAAATTTTTCATTATGAGAAACAAAAAGAAAAATAATGAAAAAGAGTTTTAAAATCCTGCAAAATGTATGGGATACCATCAAGTGAACCAATATATGCATATGGAGGCCCAAGAAGAAAGAGAGGGAAATGGCAGAAGGCTTATTTAAAGAAATAATGAATACGGTTTTTCCAAATCTGAGGAGGAAAATGGATATCCAGATACATGAAACATAAAGGATCCTAAATAGGTTGAATCTTAAGAAGTTTACACTGAGATACATTAAATTGTCAAAACTCAAAGAGAATTTTGAAAATGGAAAGGAAAAAAATGACATCAAATACAAGATAAACCCAAAAAACTATCAATAGGCTTTTTAGGAGAAACCTTGCAGGCCAGAAGAGAATGAAATAATATATTCAGTACTGAATGAAATAAATGTCAACCAAGAATACTACACCCAGAAAAACTGTGCTTTGAAAGTTAAGCATAGATACTTTTCCAAACAAACAAAAATATAGGGAGTTAATCAACACTAGACCAGCCTTACAAGAGGTGATAAAGGGAATTCTTAAAGTTGAAATGAAAGGACGCTCAACAGTAACACCAAAGTATGTGAAAGTATAAATATCACTAGTGACTAAATATATTGATAATCAGAAAATAATGTAATAATGTAAGAGTGGTATATGAATCATTTTAACTCTAGTATAAAAGTCAAAAGCAAAAGTATTAAGGATAACTATAATCAAAAAAATTGGTTAATGGATACAGCATATAATGTAAATTTACAACAACAATAACACAAAATGGGGGTGGGATAAAAATGTAAAATTGTTGTATACAATTGAAGTTAAGTTGTTAACAACTTAAAATAAACCATTTTAACCATGTTTTACTGAAACCTCATGGTAATCATAAAGAAAAACCTATATCAGATACAAAAAAGATGAAAAGAAAATAAAGTATATCATTATAAAACATCATCAAATCACAAAGGAAAACAGAAAGAGAGAAAAATGGGACACAACTATAAAACAGGCAGAAAACAACATAATTGCAACAGTAAGTCTTTACCTAGAAATAATCGTTTTAAATATAAATAGGTTAAACTTACCATTCAAAAGATATAGAGAGGCTGAAAGGATTAAAAAAAGCAAGATCCAACTATATGCTATCTGCAAGAGACTTGCTTTAGAGTTAAGGACAAACCGAACTAAAAGTGAGGGGCTTAAATGCTAAAAGGGAAGGAGAGGAAAAGATATTCCATGCAAATGGTATCAAAAAGAGAGCATAAGTAGCTGTACTTAAATAACTAAGATGTCAAGTAAAAGACTATGAGACACAAAAAGTCATCACACCAAAATAAAAAGATCAGTTCATCATTCAAATATAACAATGATAAATATATGTATGTCCTACATCAGAGCATCTAAATATATAAGACAAATATTAATAGGTATGAAGAGAGAAATACACTTCAATACTCCAATTTCAAAAATGGATAGCTCATCCAAACAGAAAATCAATAAACAACAGATTTGAACAACACTATAGACCAAATGGACCTAACAGCCATTTAAAGAACATTCCGACCAAAAGCAGCAGAATACACACAATTGTCCTATACACATGAGATATTTACAGGATAAAGCACATGCTAAATCACAAAAAAATCTAAAATTTAAGAAAATTAAAACCATTAAAAGATTATTTTCCAATCACAATGGTATGAAACTAGAAGTCAGTAATGAAGGAAAATGGAAAAAAATCACAAATACATGAAAATTAAACAAAAATTTTGAACAATCATTGGATCAAGGAAGAAATCAAAAGGAAAATTAGAAAATATCTTGAGATTTTAAAAAATCCACAATACTACAATATACCAAAGCTTACAGCAGGATGCAGCAAAAGCAGTACTATAAGGAAAGTTGATAATCAGTATAAAAAAATATTCCAAATGAACAACTTAACTTTACACCTCAAGGAAAAAGAAAAATAAGAAATTAATAGTTCGCAGAAAAAAAATAATAAAATTAGAACAGAAATAAATAAAATAGATAGTAGAAAAACAATGGAGAAAATTGATGAAATGCAAGTTGGGCTTTTGAAAAGATAAAGAAAATCGGCACACTATTAGCTAGGTTAATTTTTAAAAAGAGAAGACTCAAATAAATAAATGTAGATGAAAGGGGAGACATTATAACTGATACCACAGAAATGAGAAAAGATCACAAATTACTATTATAAACAATTTATGGACCAACAAACCAAACAACGTAGAAGAAATGATTAAATTCCTAGAACCTACCAATAACCTACCAAGATTGAATCAAGAAGAAATGGACAGCCTGAAAAGGTCTATAGTAAATAATAAGACTAAATCGTTGTTTTCATGTTATGAGCTTCTGGTTGCTTGTTCAGTCTCAGTATTTGCCATTGATTTTTTAATGTAAAAAACCCTAAACTCGGTGAGAGGGCGCCAAGATGGCCAAGAGAAGCCAGCACTGGAATGTAGCTCCCAGCAAACGAGAGGCAGAGGGCTAGAGGACTTCACAATTCCAAATGAGGTACCGGGTTCTTTTCTGTGGGACTGATAGGGCACTGGAATTAGGCCCAGGGAAGGATCTGCAGGGCAGAGCCACCCAGGGGGAGTAAATCAAGACAGGAGGTGTGTCCCCACCTGAAACGTGCAGCTGGCTTGGAGGGTCAGGGCACTTAACCCCCTTGGTGCTCCGTTTCAGATCCTGTGCTTACCTCATCGCTCCTGAAACCCTCGGTCCATGAGAGCCCTGCCAGATGGTGGTGCGCCGAGGGGAGTCAATGCAAATCTGAGCAGTGGCTACCGCAGGGCTCGGCAAATTGTCACAGGGACCTGGGCGGGAGTTTGGACTAACACCAGCAGGACAGAGGTCCCACAGAGGGAGGCAGAGTTGAAAGCAGGGAAACAGACCATAAGGCCTGGCAGGCCCCACCTCCGCAGAACTCAAACTAAAGCCCTTGCTAGAGAGCTTGGCAGCAAATACACCAGCTTGACTGCAACCAGGAAGATACAGCTCTGGGACAGACGCCATTGGGAAGGCAGGGCCAATCTCACCTGCAAACAAACTCCAGGGAAGGACCACCCACCCAACAACCTGACTGAATCCGAGAGAGCCCAGCAGCGCCCTCTACAGGCCAAAAAAAGATACAGCTCCAACTTCAATAGAAAAAATCATCCACTCAGAGAGGACTCCTGAAATCACCAACTTCAAAGATTAAAGGGAGATAAATACATGAAGATGGGGAAAAAAACAATGCAAAAAGGATGAAACCACCAAAGAACAGAACACCTCTTCTCCTCCCAGGGATCACAACTCCTCGCCATCAAGGGAACAAAAAAGACAGAATAAATAGGACGAATTGACAGAACCAGGTTTCAGAAGGTGGATAATAACTTCTCTGAGTTAAAAGACCGTGTTCTAACCCAATGCAAAGAAAATAAGAACCTTGAAAAAAGGTTAGACAAAATGCTAACCAGAATAACCAGCTTAGCGAAGAACATAAACGATTTGATGGGGCTGAAAAACACAGCACGAGAACTTTGCAAAGCACACACACAAGTTTCAACAGCTGAATCGATCAAGCAGAAAAAAGGATATCAGAGCTAGAAGAGCAAATCAATGAAAACGAGAAGGCAAGATTGAGAAAAAAAGAGTGAAAAGAAATGAACAAAGCCTCCAAGAACTATGGGATTATGTGAAAAAAACTAATCTACACTTGATCGGCATATCTGAATGTGACAGGGAGAATGAATCCAAGTTGGAAAACACTCTTCAAAATATTATCCAAGAGAATTTTCCAACCTAACAAGGCAGGCCAACATTCAAAGCCAGGAAATACAGAGAACACCACAAAGATATTCCTCAAGAAGAGCAACCCCAAGGCACATAGTTGTCACATTTGCCAGGGTTGAAATGCGGGAAAAAATCCTAAGGGCAGCCAGAGAGAAAGGTCTAGTTACCCACAAAGGAAAAACCATCAGACTCACAGAGGATCTCTCGGCAGAAACCCTGCAAGCTAGAAGGGCGTCGGGGCCAATATTCAACATCCTTAAAGAAAAGAACTTTCAAACCAGAATTTCATATCTGGCCAAACTAAGCTTCATAAGTGAAAAAGAAATAAACATCCTTTACAGACAAGCAATTGCTGAGAGATTTCATTGCTACAAGACCTGCCTTACAGGAGCTACTAAAGGAAGTACTAAACAGGGAAAGGAACAACCAGTACCAGTCACTGTAAAAACGTACCAAATGGTAAAGAATAATGATGCAATGAAGAAGACACATCAATTAATGGGCAAAACAACCAGCCAGTAACAAAATGGTAGGATCAAATTCACACATTACAATATTAAAGTTTAATGTAAATGGCCTAAACGCCCCAATCAAAAGACACAGACTGGCAAACTGGATAAAAAGTCAAGACCCATTGGTGTGCTGTATTCAGGAGACCCATCTCACATGCAAAGACTCACACAGACTCAAAATAAAGGGATGGAAGATTTATCAAGCAAATGGAGAGCAAAAAAAACAGGGGTAGCAATCCTAGTCTCTGATAAAACAGACTTTAAACCAACAAAGATCAAAAGAGACAAAGAAGGGCATTATATAACGGTAAAAGGATCAATGCAACAAGAAGAGATAACTATCCTAAATATTTATGCATCCAATACAGGAGCACTCAGATACACAAAGTAAGTTCTTAAAGACCTACAAAGACACTTAGACTCCCGCACAATAATAGTGGGGGATTTTAATACTCCAGTGACAATACTGGACAGATCAATGAGACAGAAAGTCAACAAGGATATCCAGGACTTGAATGCAGATTTGGACCAAGTGGACCTAATAGTCATTTACAGGATACTCCACCCCAAATCCACAGAATACGCATTCTTCTCAGCACCACATTGCACTCACTCCAAAATTGACCACATAATTGGAAGTAAATCACTCCTCAGCAAATGAAAAAGAACGGAAATCATAACAATCAGTCTCTCAGACCACAATGCAATCAAATTAGAACTCAGGATTAAGAAAAGCACTCAAAACCGCACAATCACATGGAGACTGAATAATTTGCTCCTGAATGACAAATGGATAAACAATGAAATGAAGGCAGAAATAAAAATGTTCTTTGAAACCAATGATAACGAAGACATAATGTACCAGATCCTATGGGACACATTTAAAGCACTGTCTAGAGGGAAATTTATGGCAATAAATGCCAACATGAGAAACAAGGTAAGATCTAACATCAACACCCTATGGTCAAAATTGAAAGAGCTAGAGGAGCAAGATCAAAAAAACTCAAAAGCAAGCAGAATACAAGAAATAACTAAGATCAGAGCAGAACTGAAGGAGATGGAGGCACAAAAAAACCCTTCAAAAAATCAGAAAATCCAGGAGCTGGTTTTTTGAAAAGATCAACAAAATAGACCACTAGCTAGACTAATAAAAAAGAAAAGAGAGAAGAATCTAATAGATGCAATAAAAAATGATAAAGGGGACATCATCACTGATTCCTTGGAAATACAGACTACCATCACAGATTATTACAAACAAGTCTATGCACATAAATCAGTAAATCTGGAGGAAATGGATAAATTCCTGGAAACTTGCACACTCCCAAGACTAAGCCAAGAAGAAACTGAAACCCTGAATAGACCAATAACAAGGTCTGAAGTCCAAGCAGCAATTAATAGCCTACCACTCCAAAAAAAGTCCAGGTCCAGGCAGGTTCACAGCTGAATACCCCCAGACATACAAAGAGGAGCTGGTACAATTCCTGTTGAAACCATTCCAAACAATACAAAAGGAGAGAATCCTCCCTAATTCTTTCTATGAGACCAACATCATCCTGTTACCAAAATCTGGCCAAGACACAACTAAAAAAGAAAACTACAGACTAATATCCATGAAAAACACTGATGCAAAAGTCTTAATAAAATACTGGCAAGTAGAATCCAACAGCACATCAAAAAGCTTATCCACCGCAATCAAGTAGGCTTCATACCGGGGATGCAAGGCTGGTTCAACATACGCAAACCTATAAACAATTCACCACATAAACAGACCAAAGACAAAAACCACATGATTATCTTAATAGATGCAGAGAAGGCCTTTGACAAAATTTGACAGCCCTTTATGCTAAAAACTCTCAATAAACTAGGTATTAATGGAATATATCTCAAAATAATAAAAGCTATTTACAACAAACCCACAGCCAATATCATACTGAATGGGAAAAAATTAAAAGTATTCCCTTTAAAACCTGGCACAAGACAAGGATGCCCTCTCTCACCACTCCTATTCAATATAGTAATGGAAGTTCTAGACAGAGCAATCAGGCAAGAAAAAGAAATAAAGGGCATTCAATTAGGAAAAGAAGAAGTCAAATTGTCGCTATTTGCAGACGGCATGATCGTATATTTAGAAGACCCCATCATCTCAGCCCCAAACCTCCTTAAGCTGATAAGCAACTTCAGCAAAGTCTCAGGATACAAAATCAATGTGCAGAAATCACAAGCATTCCTATACACCAATAACAGACAAACAGACAGCCAAATAATGAGCAAACTCCCATTTACAATTGCTACAAAGAGAATAAAATACCTAGGAATACAACTAACAAAGGAGGTAAAAGATCTCTTCAAGGAGAACTACAAAGCACTGTTCAGGGAAATAAGAGAGGACACAAGCAGATGGAAAAACATTCTATGCTCATGGCTAGGAAGAACTGATATTGTGAAAATGGCCATACTCCCCAAAGTAATTTATAGATTCAATGCTATCCTCATCAAGCTACCATTGACCTTATTCACAGAACAGGAAAAAACCACTTTAAACTTCATATGGAACCAGGAACCAAAAGAGAGCCTGCATAGCCAAGACCATCCTAAGCAAAAAGAACAAAGCTGAAGGCATCATGCTATCTGACTTCAAACTATACTACAAGGCTACAGTAATCAAAATAACATGGTACTGGTACCAATAAAGAGATACAGACCAATGGAACAGAACAGAGGCCTCAGAAGCAACGCCACACATCTACAACCATCTGATCTTTGACAAACCTGACAAAAACAAGCAATGGGGAAAGGAGTCCTTGTTTAACAAATAGCGTTGGGAAAACTGGCTAGCCATATGCAGGAAGCTGAAACTGGACCCTTTCCTTACATCTTATACAAAAATTAACTCCAGATGGATTAAAGATTTAAACATAAGAACTAACACCATAAAAAACCTGGAAGAAAACCTAGGCAAAACCATTCAGGACATAGGCACAGGCAAGGACTTCATGACTAAAACACCAAAAGCAATGGCAACAAAAGCCAAAATAGACAAATGGGACCTAATTAAACTTAAGAGTTTCTGCACAGCCAAAGAAACAATCATTAGAGTAAACCAGCAACCAACAGAATGGGAAAAAATGTTCACAATCTACCCATCTGACAAAAGGCTAATACCCAGAACCTACAAAGAACTAAAGCATATTTACAGGAAAAAAACCCATTCAAAAGTAGGGGAAGGATATGAACAGACACTTTTCAAAAGAAGACAAATATGCGACCGACAAACATATGAAAAAATGCTTATCATCACTGGTCATTAGAGAAATGCAAATCAAAACCACATTGAGATACCATCTCATGCCAGTTAGGATGGTGATCATTAAAAACTCAGGAGACGGTGCGATCCAAGATGGCCGATTAGGAACAGCTCAGGATTGCAGCTCCCAGTGAAAGCGCAGAGGGTGAATGGACGCCGCATTTACAGACGGATTTTTATTACCCACAGACTAGGAGATTCCCAGGGGGAGGAGCCCTACGGGTCGCCAGCGCGGCTTTTGGCCGGCGCGGCTGTTTTGCTGGCGCCCCGGCATGGCAGTTCTCCGTACAAAATACACTAGTCTGGGTCTCCCTTCTAGCTGGCAAGTGGAGCTTCAGGAAGGCAGAATCGCCCATTCATCCGATTAAAAAGGGGTCTGAAACAGGGAGCCAGGCCAGGAGATTCCCAGGCGAAAAAGCGCCAGGAATATCAGCGTCGCTGTTTCAGCCGGCTCAGTGGGTTGCCGCACGGGAAATCACGCAGATCCCGGCGCCCTTTCATCAGGCGACTGGAACACCTGGGAGAGAGCCGATCTTTCAACAAAACAAAAAAGGCTCTGAGGCAGGGAGCCAGGTGATCAGGCTCAGCTGGTCCCACCCCCACAAAAAGAAAAACAGCAATTGGAAATGCTCAGGGTTGAGAGTTTCACAGCAAGCACAGCTGAACCCGGGAAGGTCCAGCTTTGTGGGGGAGGGGCGTCCGCCATTACCGAGGCACTCCACCACTACGGAGGCAGTCCACCATTGCTGAGGCAGCTTGCCGTT
>CAUYLG010009855.1:0-25559 GCA_963573385.1 Cacajao melanocephalus
ACTTCTGTAAGCCACTTAAGTAACAGTCAAAGTGACAATATATCCACAATGTGGCCTCTGGCCCTGGGAATGTCCAGAGACCCACACTGTCCTCTCTGCCCAGGAGATGATTTACGGAATCCCCTAAATGTTTGAACCCCTTCACCCTCACCCCCGCCCCGCACCCGCATCACTGCCCAGAAAGTGATTTGCAGAATTCACTAGCCCTCGGAATGTCTAAGGCTCCTCACCCCGACCCCCGCCACATACCCTTACCCGGGAGAAAGGTATAAAAGGTATTGACACCCTCCCTCCGGGGCCACGGGTTGGAGAGACAAGAGTCCTCCATGGTCGCCGGCAATAAAGACCCTGCCATTTGGCCTACTTTTGTCTTGGTGTTAACTTTCTACGCTCGGTTCAGTACAACACTGGTAATTCTGCATAAGCAGGGAGGTGAGGTAACGGAGGCCTCCAGAGATGTAATGCTGGACCTGCGCTGTGTTGCCATGGAAGTGAGAGCTTGATTTCTTCAGCGTCCACATACCGCAGCCTTCTCAGCACTTCTGGCAACAGTGACAGGTTCTTTTCCTTTGTTCAGAGACTGCTCTGGCAACTGCCTTGCCTCTTCCCGAGGCAATGAGACTGCATTGCAAGGCCACATTGTAACCAAATTACTTGAGAGGGAGACTTTTCATTTCCCTTCCTAAAATTAGACTCTACTGTGTGTGCTAGCACTACGGAAATAGAAACAGTTGCTGGAATGGGCTCTTCAGGCATGATCTGAGTTACTATGCCTTTCGAACAGGTTTGAGGAGCCACAGCCCATGTGCAGAGGTATACGACAGCAGGCAGTGCCGGGTGCCTTCACGGATTTGGAAACTGGCTTGCAAATGTTAGCTTCAAGAAGTGTATAGTTTGTTCTGGGGAGGGTTATCGGGGGCACAAGGAATATATACTGCTTTCCAAGCAGATGTTGGTGCCAGGGCATTTGATCAAAAAGAACAGATTTCCTGACAGGACTTTTAACAAATGTACTTAATTGACTTTGGAGCTACAGCAAACTGCTTATTCATGTCTCTAGTCAAGTCTCTTTATGATGCACAATCCCAAGTCAGCACAAAATAGGTGAGAATAGTTTAATAATAATAATTTTACATAAGCATTACATCCCAAGTCAGCACAAAATAGGTGAGAATAGTTTAATAATAGTAATAATTTTACATCAGCATTACATCTGAATAGTAACTGATGTCTTAAAGGGTAGCACTATTTATTTATAATAAAATCATCAAGTAGGTATTCTATATTATCCATTTAAAGACATTTTCTAGTTGAATAGACTTCATTGCAGATGCAGCACATAAACATATCAACTACGGCTGGATTAAAAAAATCTTTGTGACCATCAAGGAAAGGATAATGAAATGAGTAGAAAGAGCTAAGCAAGCTTTTTGAATTTAGGCTAAAAATCAAATTTTAATTTCAAAATTTCAATTTTCAAACCACTACTGTTAACTATAATTTCCCCCCCACCGCCCTCCTCCAGTTCACTCTGAACCAAAAGGCCCTCTCTCACCACATTTGTCAAGCATGAATTTTCCATGCAGGGGTGAGTATTTGTGTGTATATAATAAACTTTTAGGATTCTCAAGTACTTTGGAGATGTGTCAGGGAGAAGACCCTGTAAAATGTATTTTTTCATTTATGTTGTATACCATGGTGTTAAGAAAAATTGAACATTTCTTGTCAAGCAGGGATAAAATAAATGTCTAACAAATCTCACATGGCTAAGCAGATCCAATGTTAGTTTTTAAGATAAATGTTTTAAAAAAATTGAAAAGAAGATAAAAATAGGTTTAACAGCTTAATTACACTGAATCATATTAATGGTATGAACCAATTAAGGGAGGCACTGTGCACATGATGGAAAGAACATTGAATAGGGCCGGGTGCGGTGGCTCACGCCTGTAAACCCAGCACTTTGGGAGGCCAAGGCAGGCGGATCAGGAGGTCAGGCATTCAAGACCAGCCTGGCCAACATGGTGAAACCCCATCTCTACTAAAAACACAAGAAGTTAGCTAGGCATGGTGGCATGTACCTGTAATCTCAGCTACTCAGGAGGCTGAGGCAGGAGATTGCTTGAACCAGGACCTGGGCACCAGAGGTTTCAGTGAGCCGAGATCACGCCACTGCACTCCAGCCTGGGCTACACAGTAAGACTCAATGACAAAAAAAAAAAAAAAAAAAAAAAACACTGACTAGGCCTACATTTTACGTCTGACCTTAGTTAGCTGCCTGACAGGAGGATGCTCCTGACCTCTGTGAACCCAATACACCTTGACTACAAAAGGAGGTTGTCCTGTGTGACACGTAAGGTTCTATCCAGCTCTGGAAATCGATGATTCTTTGTATGGAGAATGCCTGTATTTATTTGTAAGAACGTGTAGAAGATAGGCGTGTCCCTTTTTATTTTGATACAAAACTCCTTAAAACTACTTTACACCCTACTATGTCATTATTTTCAAACACCTACTTACATTATTGAGAGTGACACCATCTCACTAGATTCAAAAGTTAATAAAATCTCATAGACAGCAGCTACATTTATTTAAATAACAATTTTTGTTTGAGGTTCACACCACATCCCATATGCATGCAGTGGAACTGACAGCCAGTGTGAGCAGTTTAGCATTATGTGTATCATGTGTATTGTAAGAGATGATATGCAATTCTTTGAAAAATATTTAATTGTGATCTTTAAAAAAAGTTTCCATTTGTTTATGTGCTCAGAAAGAATATCCAAAAGTTCAAGTGACCTTTAACTATCATTTGTACTAACTTTTAAGAGGCATTTTCTTCTCAATAATAATACCTAGCACATAATACAGCATTTTCTAAAAATAAGACTGGTTCTTACCTTAGGATACCTTTGAAATGTTGTGTTCACAAACTGGATTTAAAATACTGCTCAGTGATTCCTGTAGGACACAGTACACACCATGGCAGAGCAAGGAGCTCTACATTCACGGGGGATGACCTGCCATGGTGGCGTACAGAAACTCCGTCAGCACTTCCTGCGGGCTCCTCTTCACCACTGGATAAAACCAACTGAATCTTCACTGCCCTTTATCTGTTCTTGAATAAAGAGCCCCTCATTCTGGGACTTGAAAACTTCACATATGCATAAAACATGGGCCCAACTCTTCATTTACACCTGAGCCCACAAAATGTAAGAGCTGAGAAGAACCCCGTCATTCACAAATGAAAAAATTGAGGTCTTTGCATCTAACGAGGGAGAAATCCCCAAGCATTTATTATACTCATCTTGTTTATTTTTAAATATTTATATTGCTAGGGCAAATTTGTGACTTTCTGTTCATTATACACAATTTTATATAAAGAATAAAAATGAGCACTGAGGAAGATTTCTTCTTCCAGGACAATGCTTTATGTAATTAGCCTAAACTCGAAACTAAAAGCAAAATTCCTGGCTACAGCTTCAAAAGGTATTTTATATACTTGGGATTCCAACTACCAACTACATTCTTACTTCTGTTTATTCAAAGACAAATGGACATGCATTAATAAGCTTGGGAGTGGAAAGGAATACCTTCTAATCAAGGCATAGCAAACAAACTCTTATAATTGAAAATCAAGTGTTCAAATACTGAGATTAATTTATGCTAGGATGTCAGCTTGTCTCATCAAATTCACCTTGCAAATCAGTTAACATCATAGTTAGAAATAGTTTCTGTGGGGAAATCTCATGATACGTTATTTGTAATAGTATCAAGAACATCTAAGAACAAGTAGTACAGGTAAATGCCTTTAATACGGCCCAAGTCTCAGTCTCCCATGAGAATTCTCTTTACATAATGCTCACTGTTCTTAATCCATTTATTGTGTTCCATCCTAGGGTCTTACCTACTGTCTGCATTCACATTAGCTTGTATTTATAGGAGTAATTGCAACTGGTACCTCTATTATGTCGCAGTAGTAAACGAAGGCACCATTCTCTGATATAGAAATTTAACAGAAATACTGTTTTTGAATTGACAAATCTGTTGCATTCTTTGCATATGTCCAATAGCATAGTTCAAACAATGGGTTCTCTTTGCATTAAATTACTTTGACAAGTAAATCGCTGTTTAACTAAAACAAAAACATTGTTTTGCCATTTGTAACACTGCTGAAATCAGCAAGAATCTGTCATGGTATAACTGATACCATTTTTCTTTTGCAATGCTACTTATACTGATGGTGCATCCCACATCAATAACATCTTAGAATCAATAAAACATGATCTTTCTTAGCCATTTCTTGGAGAGAAAACAATAAAGCAAAACAAAATGAACCAAAACCTTCAAATGTAGCAAAACAGTAATGTATTTAAAAGGATATAACTGAATACTTTAAATTGAGTAGTTGTTTAATCTTGCTTAGTCTTAACTATGCAAGTACTAAGTATTCAAATATACATACAGATATCAACTATAAAGACTCTTCAGATTTTCCTTCAAGACTTCTGACACTCACTTCTATAGATTTTTAAAAATCAACCTTGTCATCATTTTCACATTGGTTGTGTCTCTTTTTTTTTTTAATAAGATGGCATACATTCTATTATTTTGCTGTTTGATGTCAGCCCAATTCCTTCTCAGAGGGAAACTAAGAAACAAAAATCATTTGGATTTTTTTTCTATTTCTTTTACATTCCCAGTTGCCTGAGAAATGGCATAATCATGCATAATAAACTAACTATATTTTGTAGGTTTCTTTGTAACAAGTAAGAAGTTAGAGGTTTTCAGTCAAGGACCTTAGCACAGTCATACTGTGAATTTAAAATAAAAGACAAAAAGGAACACAAAAAAAATTTTAAAAGGAAAACGATGAAGAGCAAAGAAACAACAAACCCACCAGTAGTGTTTTATTTCATGACACAAGTAACCTCTTCAGTCATCATGAATTTTAACACATGTACAGTTTGAGAAGAAAGAGAAATACAGAAGTCCACCTTTAACCTCAGTTTCTGTTACTTGTAGTCAACCAGGGCCCAAAAATATTGAATGGAACATTCCAGAAATAAGTTTCAAATTGTAAGCTGTTTTGAGCAGCGTGATGAAATCTCACGCTGTCCTTGCTCCATCCCACCTGGGATGTATCCACACTGTCTACACTTCCTGCCTGTTAGTCACTTAACGGTCATCTCGATGATCAGACCAGTGGTCACAGTAACTCAGTGCTTGTGTTCAAGTAACCCTTATTTTATTTAAGAGTATAAATAAGTTATTAATAATAACTTTGTTATTAGTGTTGTTAATCTCTTACTGTACCTAATTTATGAATTAAACTTTATCTTATATACTTATGTATAGGAGAAAACACAGTATTGTAGGGATTGGTGCTATCCATGGTTTCAGGTATACACTTGGGGTCTTGGAAAGTATTCCCCTTGAAAAACTGGGGACAACTGCTATAGGTTTATTTCACTGAATCTCATGATTTCTGGGCAGACTCTTGGCCAATGGAAGAAAGAAAAAAGGCATTCTTATGTGCAGTACCTGATAGCCCAAATCATCATTAATGAGCAAAAGTAGTTCAAAAACAAAACAAGATTAAAAAGACCTAAAATGTCTTTCTAAAAGATCTTTGCATTAATGTTCAAATTTCTTCTCCTGATATATAACCAATTTTTGACATTTTATTTAAACAACTGCTTACTTGTGGTTTGTGGCATAATTTTCCCTTAGTCACTTATAAAGTAGAAATAATCACCAGAATGTAGAAAGAACCCTAGTGACTAATTTCTTAGAAAACTTCTTGTTATAAATATTAAAATATATTATTGTCCACATGCTTGGAAAGGAAACCAACCTAGAATTAGATTTGCTCAACTCCTCAACAAAACATTTTCTGATAGCCCCCTCCTCAAAAAACCAGTATCATTCTCATAAAGTTAACAGCCCATTGGAAAGAATTTTATAAGTGAAACATATGGGAAGACACTAAACATCCCAGAAAAAGTGCCACTTTACTTTAATAAGGGGAAAGAAATGAAGTCCCAAAGTAAAAACTGTCAATTACTGTCATCACTTTGTTGCACTGAAAGAGTTCAATTATACCACAAAGAATTTTAGAACGTACTAATTTAATTAAAATGTGAAACTTTCCAACTACCTACAGCTTTGCCTAGTTCAGAAATTAGCAAATTTTCGATTTAAATAACAGTACCTTCCCCATATCCACCAACTACATGCAAGATGTATATGAGTAGTGCTATCAACATGTCTTTATTTTCTCCTTCTCATTATTTTATCTTTTTCCTTTGTTGTTCCTTTCAAAATTACTTCACATTCTCATTTCAGACATCTGCATCCTTTAGTAACACTTAGAAATCTGGATAAGATGATGGCCATCATGGAACATAATCACACTCTACATTGATGAATGGCTATTTACAAAATGAGTTCTATCATTTAAAAGAGAAAACGTCATTGAGCTTTTAAATTCCAAATAAAATGCTACAACTCAAATGGCACTGACTAGCTATGAGCTTCTGGAAGTCACCCACCTGGGGCAGCATGCGATTTTCTTCCTCCAGCTGTCTTACTCTTGCCTCCAGCTGCCTAACATAGGACAAGGTTGATTCTAAAATTAAAAAGAAAGAACTCACATTATACACACAGGTCTTGTTTGGTGCACTGTCAGGATATTTCTGGCTTGATTTAGTCAAATCAGATAGTGACTATTTAGTCTGTTATTTAAAATAAGAAAAAAAAATTATCTCCCAGAAAAACAAGAACAGAAGCCACTGAAACTACAAACAATTTTGAACAATTTTACAATGTTAAGAAATATTAGACATGATACAAACTGGTATATTTACAGATGGTAGTACACACAATTGACAGATGATTAGTATTAAGATTCTATAAAGAACTCTTACAAACTAATAAGAAAAGACAAGTAAAGGTATGAAAAATATTTCTCAGAAGTGGAAACACACAAGACAAATAAACCTAAGAAAAGCAGTCCAACATCATTATTAATTAGTAAAATCACACATACTTAGAACAGGCAAAAATCAGAATTCAAACCTGGATCTAATACCAAAATCCAGCTCTCCACTGCTCTAAGCCCTTTTAGCTCTTTTTAATTACTAAGAATTGACATATTTCAGAGGGAGATTTTTAAAAATATTTCTGAAATTTGACCCTCTTAAGATGGAACAAATATTTTTCCAAAGTCAAAGTGTTTTTTATAAATCTTTCTTAAATGTTTAATATTTCCTCTTCTGAAATAAAGTGTATTGACGTCAATTTAAAAAAAAATATTAGAGAAAATTATAGGTGGTGAGACTGCAGGCTTTTGCATACCAACCAGCCTCAGAATAATAGGCATCTTAAAGACACTTATACTTTCTTTTCTCCATATTTTGTACATTTTGAGTTGTCATTGAGTTGTTTCACATATACAAGTCTATTTTGTAATGTTAACTATAACCAAAATAAACTACAAAGCCCCATTTAAAAAAAAAACAGAAAATAAAAATTTTCAAACATCCAGTTCCCTTTATTTCCCCCAATAAAAATTTCAAGTCTTAAGAAAAATATCTGTTCTTTTCAAAAACCTATAGTAATTGACAGAAAAACCATCAAAGAGCTATTTAGAGTTAGAATGAATTCTGACTGATTTGGGGTGACTGTGACAGAGATCCAAGTTTTTCACAAATCGTTAGGTAAACCAGGGGCAGACCTGAAATTGATTCTTGTTTTCATTTCTTCATGAGCTCAGGTGTGTGCTGAAAGCTCAGAATCATTATCATGCTTAGTTTCTGTTCCATACTGAAACTCTAAAGTTTACAGCTTTATGTCAGGAAAAGGGGTCACAAGTCAAGAAACGTGAAGTTTTATTTCTAGGAACAATCTGAGAGTAACTCTGCTTCATTAAAGTGAAAATATTCAAGGTCATCACATAGTAACATAGTTGCAATTCATTCATTATACAAGAACAAACATATTTCAGGTGCAGTGAAAGGTACACAGCAATAGAATTTCTCCAGAGCCCATTTCTGTTATATTAGGTAGCCAGTCAAATATGAGCAGGGCAGGAGAGGACTCCCCCCAGCCCACCCACCAAGAATGTCAGGCAACCATCAGGCGATGGTCAGGTGGTTGTTGTCTTTCTAAAACAATAATTAGTTGCAGCCACCACCAGGGAAAGGCAGTCTCCCAACAGATAGAAAAAAACCTGGTACTGGTGATCAGCAGTTTCCCAGTAAGATCTCTGGAGTTTGGCTAGTGGGCTCAAGCATGGGCTAAGTGGAAAAACGGCAGGTTTGCCTGGTATATACTTTCCTCTGGGAATGCTAGACTGCTAAGGGAAGAATGCCTCAAGTGAGCATGCATACATCTCCAGTAAACACACTGCACATGCTCCCCTCCCAAGTGCTAGCAGGTCACTGCACATATGGACAGCCCACCTCAAGGGAAGAATCAAGGGAGAAGGGACATGAGACTCCTGAAGCCAGCCAATGTATAAAACCCCAGGTCAAAAGGTCAAACAGTGCACTAGATCTCTCAAGCTGCCCACCTGATCCTCTTCCAAGTGTACTTTACTTCCTTTCATTCCAGCTCTAAAGCTTTTTAATAAATTTTTACTCCTGCTCTAAAACTTGCCTCGATCTCTCCTTCTGCTTTATGCCCCTCAGTCAAATTATTTCTTCTGAGGAGGCAAGAACTGAGGCTGCTGCAGAATCCTATGGTTTTGCTGTCAGTAACACTTCCATAGTTAATATTGAAGCAGAAGAACCTCCTCAGTGTTCATGTTCTTCAGCCTCAGACACACAAAAAGAGCAAGAAGCAATACGGTGGTGCACCTAAGTATTTGGAGCCCCTAAGGATCCACAGTTAGAAAAATATTGATGCCCTGATCTTAAATGCATCATGAAAACACAATTGTTTTCATGTGGAAATAGTTTATATGAACCCAATTCCATATTTGTGACCTCCAAAGCAATGAGCTAACATTTTCTTTTCTAAAATATATAATATCAGTCTTTAATTCATGAATACAACAATTAAGCTCATCTCTGACTAGTTTAGAGCAGGCCTGTTTTCCAAAATTGCTTGCAGAAAGCCCCCATCAGTAACATTAACATGATGATCCATAGACGTCACACCATTGGAAAGGATTAGTTAGCTTTGAGCATTTCTCATATAATAGAAACACAGGTAAAGAAAATTGAAGACATTTGCTAAAGCTATCCTCTCATTTTTTTTTAGCTTAATAAAATGTTAAAACTCTGCTGCATGGACTCTTCCAAAGAGGGAAAAAAGTATGCAGCACAAATGAATAGCAAAGTTATTGATTTCATGAGTCTGCTTTACTCTTGCAAATGAATAAGTGATCTGCAGATCATCAAGATGTGAATGTAGATTGCCTGATTTACATTGTTTCGCAAGCCCTGCTCTTTCCTCTGGAAAAACAACCACTTGATAAGGCCATCCAAGTGAAAAGTTGATCAGCTATTCTATTTAAACCACACGAAAATAAAGTTATATTCTTTTTTGTTCACAATTTATACCTTATCTTTATTGCCTTGCCCCTATGATGCACTATCTCTAAGGCTGTGATACTTAAAGCAGATGAAAAGACTGCACAGATTGATTCAGGTGATCTTTGAAAAACGCTATTAAATGGAATTTGTTTTAATTCAGTGAGTATCTTCTGTCCCTTTGTTTCTCTTTTCAAAATCTTTGCAGTTTATATATCTGATGTTTTCACTAAGTCTCTACTTACATTATGAAAGTATTATGTCAGTTCAGGAAAAAAATGGGGCAAATTCCTGAGTTTGGAAAAATATTCTCTAACTCCCATTTTTAATGCTGAATTACAATAGATCACGCCCATATCTTTTTTCTAAAGCATTCACTGCAAATATGTTCTGGGACAAGAAGAGAGAGAATATTTTTAAATAGGAGAAATAATGAAAAACTAGCTTTACAATGAAGGCAAGGGCAAAAATATTTTGAGTTCATTCATTCAACAAATATTTATTGTGTCACTGATTTGTGTCAGGCACTGTTCTAGGGTTAGGATGAAGATAAGGTCAGTTATTGCAAGCCTAAGTAAGTTTCTGAGAACACACATTCCCTTTTAGATTACAAGTGTTTCAGAAGGTCCTGTTAATTGTTCCAGGCTCTTAGCCTCTGTTGCAATTATTCCTTTGTTTTTTTTTTAATAAGATGCGGTTTCATCATGATGGCGAGGCTGGTCTTGAACTCCTGACCTCAGGTGATCGACCCACCTCGGCCTCCCAAAGTGCTAGGATTACAGGCGTGAGCCACTGCGCCCAGCAAATTTTTTTTTTTTTTTTTTTTTGAGACAAAGTCTTGCTGTGTCGCCAGGCGCCAAGCTAGAGTGCAGTGGCGTGAGCTCGCCTCACTTCAACCTCCGCCTCCCAGGTTCAAGCAATGCTCCTGCCTCAGCCTGCCAAGTAGCTGGGATTACAGGCCTGCACCACCACGCCCAGCTAATTTTTGTATTTTTTAGTAGAGACAGGGTTTCACCATGTTGGCCAGGATGGTCTCGATCTCTTGACCTCGTGATCCACCCGCCTCCGCCTCCCAAAGTGCTGGGATTACAGGCGTGAGCCACCGTGCCTGGCCCTGCAATTATTACTTAACAATTAATGGACACCCAAACAAAAATGCACTCTTCCTTGGAGTAAAACACAGGAAGAATATCTGATCTACATGTATAAATAAGAGTACTCAGGCTGTTTTGTTTTATTCAGAAAGAAACTGATTACACCATCCTTTAATGGGAGTGGAGTAGAAAAATATTTTTTCTGGAATATACTGTGAGATCAGCATTGGGTCCCCAAGTCCCTATAGGAAAAGCCATTTAAAAAAATCCAATCCCCCAACTGTGACGACGTGAGGAAAAAAGAATACTTGTTTAGTTAAACCCTTGGGATTTCGAGGGTTGTTACTGACCGTGGGTCAGCTGAGCCTGATTAGTAGTGTACACCCAGTAATTAGTTTTCTTAAATGTAAGCTATATTTTACATAAAACAGACTAAAATAAAGTATAGGAAACTCTTTTTTAAAAAGATACATCCAAATCCACATCTGATAGTCATTAGGAAAAGTTGATAGAATCTTCTCATGGTGTGAGGAAGAGAGGAAAGAAGCCTTATGGATGCTGGAACACATTTGACCACATCCACTACAACCGCCTTCCGATGCTGCTTTTTCCTTTTTTTTCCTTTTTCAAGGGTGTCAACTATAAAATAAGCTGATCTCCCGGTGCACTCAGGGGACATGATGGACAGCTGTACCTAAGGGAAGTGTCTAACAAAACTTGGCATGCATTTTATTATAAAGTCATTAATAGAAAGCTGCATTTGAATATACTACAATTTAAATTGAACATTACATTTTATGCCAGTAGCTGACAGCTTCACAAAACTGAGATTTCAGAATGCCATTTTGGCTTTTAGAACTCTGAGAATGAGGCTTAAAAAGAGCATCAAAAAATAGCCAAATTCTCAGCTACAAAGTACATAAATATATAATGTATTATAAAAGGAGCCTATATTCAAGAAACATAAGCAGTTGGGGTATAACAAGAGAGAACAAACAATACGGTAATTTGAAATTTAGTGCTAAATCCTGTTAAAGGGGAGCAAAGAAAAAAATCAACATTGGCGCTAGTTCTTATGAAGGAGAAACTCAAGCTTAACATGTATCAATAGAATTTTGATAGGCCAGAGAGATATGAGTGGAGCCACAGGTGGACCTGGGCCAGAAACCAAAAATGATCCTATTGTAAACACAGAAGGAAAGCAATCACGTGACGGAAAAGAAAGGGACATCGGAGTACAGGAAGAGAGGCCAGGTTATTTCCCACAGTCACACATCTGAAAAAGCAAACATCAAATCATGGTAATCCAATAGCAATTTGCTTTAAACTTCCCGAAAGTTATTTTGTTTCACTTTCCACCCTGGGAAACCTATGGGCATCTAGACATTAGAAAAATAAGGTGAAGCAAATAAAATTGTTGTGAAAATCCAATGACATCTTCAAGATGTTCTCTAGGTTAATCTCAGGCCCATTTTCAAAGGAGAAACCATTCTTTGAACCTACATGTAAAAGTTCACAGCATCTCTTGCAAGAAAAACAAATTAAGAAACATGCATAAGAATTCCACTAAATTGGGCACCTTCTAAATTTCAATTTTAGAGGTAAAATGTACCTTACAGGTTTTCTTGTTTGTTTTTTGAGATGGAGTTTCACTCTTGTTGCCCAGGCTAGAATGCAATGATGCAGTCTTGGTTCACTGTAGCCTCTGCATCTTGGGTTTAAGTGATTCTCCTGCCTCAGCCTCCCCAGCAGCTGGGATTACAGGCACTGCCACTATGCCTGGCTAATTTTAGTGTTTTTAGTAGAGATGGGGTTTCACCACGTTGCCCAAGCTGGTCTTCAACTCCTGACCTCAGGTGATCTGCCTGCCTTGGCCTCCCAAAGTGCTGAGATTACAGGCAGTGGCATGAGCCACTGCACTTGGCTCCTTACAGGTTTTCTAATTCAATTTGTGACACAATCCTCTGACTTGTTTTGCAGATGAGAGAACTAAAACGGTGGCTTGCAACTGTAATGCTAGCACTTTGGGAGGCCGAGGTGGACAGATCACCTGAGGTCAGGAGTTTGAGACTAGCCTGGCCAACATGGCAAAACCCTGTCTCTACTAAAAATACAAAAATTAGCTGGGCATGGTGGCACATGCCTGTAATCCTAGCTACTCAAGAGGCTGAGGTAGGAGAATTGCATGAACCTGGGAGGCGAAGGTTATATTGAGCTGAGATACTGCCATTGCACTCCAGCCAGGGGGGACAAGAGTGAAACTCCATCTCAAAAAAAAAAAAGTGTATAGGAGGAAAATTATCTGGAAGACTATGGTGGCCATGAATTTATAGATGTTAGTTTTTATGTGGCTCTCTAAGAATTAGTCTCTGTGTTGGCTCAATTGTTTATCCCCTTCAAAAATCATGTTGAAATTTAATTGTCATTTTAACAGTATTATGAGGTGGGGCCTTTAAGAAGTAACTAGGCCATGAGGGCTCCACTCTCTTGAGTGGGATTGGTGCTGTTATAAAAAGATGTGTTTGGGCTTTGCCCGGTGGCTCATGCTTGTAATCCCAGAACTTTGGGAGGCTGAGGCAGATGGATCACCTGAGATCAGGAGTTTGAGACCAGCCTGGCCAACATGGTAAAACCTCATCTCTAATGAAAATAGAAAAATTAGCCGGGTGTGGTGGCAGGCGCCTGTAATCCCAGCTACTCCGGAGGCTGAGGCAAAAGAATTGCTTGACCCCAGGAGGCATAGGTTGCAGTGAGCTGAGATCGTACCACTGCACTCCAGCCTGAGCAACAGAGCAAGACTGTCTCAAAAAAAAAAAAAAACCCCAAAAAACCCCAGATGAGTTTGGTCCCCTCTTGCTGTCTTACCTTCAGCCATGACATGATTTAGCAAGAAGGCCCTCACTGAATACCAACTCCTTGATCTTGGATTCCCTAGCCTCTAGATCCGTGAGCCAATACATTTCTATTCACTATAAATCACTCAGTCTGTGATAATCTGTTATAGTAGCAAAAAGCGGACTAAGATAGTCTTTCTCAGCATAACAGTCCAATAGCCACATGCTTTCCAATTCATAGACAAACTTTTAATAAACAGTCAAGCTCTAAAGACATGGCTGACACTCATTCCTTATGAGTCCCACTATTCACAGGCTTTTTCACATCCCTAAGGAAATTACTTCAGAACTGTACAGTTTAAAAATTATTACTGTTCTGAAATAGTGTTTTTCTTTTTCAGGCAAGCAAAGGTCAGCCTCTGCTTAGAATCCATATTAACTCCACAAGCATAAGTGATTCTATTTCTCACTAAAATTTGATGCTTTCCTTATTTTAAAAAAATCATGTTGGAACTAACACTTTCAGATTTGCCTGGACGTTTAATTCATACTGCCTTATTAACAGAAATAGAATTTTTAATGGGGCTTTAATTGCCCTACATAATCTAAAATTGATATCAGATCTTGCTCTAGTCCACTATTTTTGAAGAAAATTCTGCTTTTCTCAGAACCTTTTCTCTCTGCCCACCCACAAAAGATGAGAGTTATTTCCTGTCCCTCTCCTCCCATGCAGAAACCCTTTCAGTCTGTCAGTGGCCCAGAGCTCTCTTAACTCCGTGTCTCTGCCCACACATTCCCCGAGCCAGAAGTACTTTCCTCATTCTTCTCTGCCTAGTCAAAGACTCCCCATTCTTCCTTTCATGAAATGAAAAATAGCTTTCCAATAATTAGAAATGCCAAAGATTGGAACATACTGCTTTGTACCCTAATGTGCTCATGTGGTTGGAGGTATTCAGAGAAAGCTCAGTGAGATTTTGCAAAACTCTCTACCTCTGTATACTGTTAGGCTGATCCCTTTAATTCTGAAGGCCAAAAACTCTACAATATCAAATTTTCCCACTCTATGAGTCTCTTTCAATTTTCCTTTTCCTCAGCGTGTTTGCCATTGAATCACACGCTGAATATCTTGTGACTTCTCTACCTATTTCTTATAGTGTTGTTTTTAATGTTTGTCCCAAAATGCTACATGAAAATATTTCACTAACCCTCAAACACCAACTGGTTGTGTTCCTTGCAGGAGTTTAATGAATATTTGGTAATTTAATATTAAAACACTTCTTCACCCAATAGTCATTATCTGCTGTGTGCCAGATATTGTTCTAGGTCCTGGGGATACAGTAGCAATAGGAATGATATGATCTGGGTGTTTATGGAGCCCACGTTCCAGTGGGGAAGACCAAAGCAGTAAAAAGCAAATAAGATATTTTATGAAGGTGATTTGTACAACAAAGACAACAAAACAAACCACAGTACTAGGACAGATGACAGATTTGGGGAAGACAGCTACTTCAGGAAGCATGGTTTGGGAAGAGCTCTCTCAGAGAAATAAGATCTGCATGTGAATAAGCCAACTATGCAAAGATCTTGGAGAAGAGAGTTTTAGGCAGAAGGAAAGGCGGTGCTGAGAAGCACTTGCTGGGAAGACCCATATTCTGGAATCTAGTCATGGAGAAGGAAGTGACAGCAGCTTGAGATAAGAATCTGTTTGTCTTGTCACCTTCCTCCACTGCTGAAATTTTTAAAGACGTGTGCTCTTTTTGGATGTTTATACTTAGACCTAGTTTTAGACACCTCAACTAGTACGCTTTCATTTTAACAAAAATTTTAGCATCATGTGTGGTTCCTCTCTCTCACACCCCACTTCCCTTCCATTGGGCAATTTTTTTTTGACCCTACCTCCAAAATATCTTGAGAATCCAACCTCACAATAGTTTCCTACAAGGGACCTGCTTCTATTCTTGCCTCCTCTTCCCCCAGGGCTATTTTCACTCAGGGTCTATTCCAAACCCTGGCAGCTAGGTTTTGGAATTTCTAAAATGCTAAGCCTGATCACATCCTTCTTTATTCCAACCCCTGCAGTAGCTTCACCATTTTGCTCCAAATTAAAGCCAAATTTCTTAAAAAGTCCATCAGGGCCCTGTGTGATCTGACTACTTGTTCTCTCTGTGACCTCATGCTCTCATTCACTCTGCACCAGCCACAGGGCCTCCTCCTTTCTGCTCCTGAACACTACAGGTATCTTCTTGCGAGAGGCAAGTGTTCACCAGGCTCAAAAACGTGGAGGAGGGAGAGAAGAGGGAGAGAGGGGGAAAAAGGGGGGCAGTGAGAGATGGGAAGAGAGACAGACAGAGAGAGACAGTGAGGGACAGAGCAAGGGAGACAGAAACAGCACCTGCTGGGGAGTGCTATGGCCTGAGCGCTGTGTCCCTCAAAATACTTAGGTTGAAACCTAACCCCCAAGGTGAGGGTATTAAGGGATGGCGCCCTTAAGAGATGACTAAGTCATGAGAGAATGGGATTAACATCTTTATAAAAGAGGCTTGAAGGAGTCCTTTTCCCTTCATGGCAGGTGCTACCTATGAGGACTGGGCCTTCCCCAGACACCAAATCTGTGAGTGCCTTCGTCTTGGACTCTCCAACCTCCAAAACTGTAAACAATAAATTTCTGTCGTTGATAAACTGCCCAACCTAAGGTATTCTGTTATATCAGCCTGAAAGGACTACAGTGGGGTGGCAAAGAGAGAGACACACAGAATTAGGTATGGGGGAAGTCTATACAATATGGACTATTTTTACCACTAAAGTCCTGGAATATAGTCTAAATGCTCCTCAGCTAGAAATCTGCTTAAGTTAATTTTCTTTTTTGGTTACAAATGCCCAATGGAAGGAAGTTAAACTTCACCTGAACATTCGCCCCATCCACCTCCTATCCCACCACCCTGGAGGGGTAATGAGGGAGCAGGAGCAGGCACAGCTGTGAGCAATGCATGGGGCATGTGTCAGTTAGACACTGACTGAGGGCTTTGCGGTGCCAGAGGGCAGCCTAAGGTGGAGGGCAGTGGGCAGCTGTCCATATCAAAAGGGCATTTTTTTGTGAAGAGAAAACTCTGTAATTTCAAAAGAAAAGAAAAGCAGAGCTATGTGCTGTCCTGTATAATTATAACGAAGGCTGAAAATACTGAATCATTTTCCAAGACGGGTTTGATGAAAAAATCATGAGTGCTGTTCTTTTACTGCCATGCAAGTGCTGTGTTTTCTGAAACAGCAGTGATTTTTGTTTCATTTAGTATTTTCTATAAAAGAGTAAATAAGTGAACATCTAGAATTGATGGTTTGGGCATAAATCAATTTAGAAACCAGAAAAAAATTATTAGGGTCTATGTATGTCCTAACTTTTGTACCAGAAAATAATCACCATAAATGTGTTCAACCTGCCAATGTTTGGAAAGCAAAGAGTTTTTTGGGTTTTTTTGGTATGAATTTAAAAGGTACAAGTGCAGTTTTGTTAAACGATATACTGCAGAGTACTGACGTCTGAGTTTTTAGTGTAACCATCACCCAAATAATATATATTGTACCCATTAAGTACTTTGTTTTTAATTTTAAGTTCCGGGATACGTATGCAGAATGTGCAGGTTTGTTACATAGGTATACATGTGCCATGGTGGTTTGCTGTACCTATCAACCTGTCATATTGGTGTTAAGCCCCGCATGCATTAGTTATTCCCATTAAGTAATTTATCACTCACGCCTTCTCCCACCCTCCTCTTTGCCCCAGTCTCCAATGTTTATTTATTATTATTCCACACTCTGTCCATGTGTACACATTATTTAGCTTCCACTTCTAAGTGAGAACATGTAGTATTTCCCTTTCTGTTTCTGAGTTATTTCATCAAGATAGTGGCCTCCAGTTCTGTCCATGTTTCTGTGAAAGACATGATGTCATTCTTTTTAAAGGCTGAACAGTATTCTATTGTGTATATACATATACTCCATTTCCTTTATTCAATCATCCATTGATAGACACTTAGGCTGATTCCATATCTATGCTACTGTGAAATGTGCTACTATAAATACACAAGTGCAAGTGTCTTTTTGATATAATGATCTCGTTTCCTTTGCGTAGATACCCAGTAGTGGGAGTGCTAGATCAAATGGTAGTTCTATTATTAGTTCTCTGGGAAATTTCTATACAACTTTCCATAAAAGTTGTACTAATTTACATTCCCACAAATAGTACATAAGTGTTAAAATCGGGGGAAATGGCATTTTGTCACATATGTGCTGTCATTCACCTATTTACTTGTTACTTGGGAATTGCTACCTGGTGGTTTCAGCTTCCATTTCTCTCTATATATGAGTCAGGGGCTCCATGTGGTGAAACTTTGCCTTACAGTTCATTTCTAAGCTGCCCTATGACTAGTACAGAGCTACATGCTAGTACATGTTAAATAATGGAAGAAAGGAAAGAAGGAGGGAGGGAGGCCTTCATCATTCTGTTACCAGATGCTACTGAAAGTTTTGTGCTCCCAGGACAGTTTGAAGCAGTTACTCAAGATACAGTTAAATTTCTGCCCATAAAACACACAATAACAAGCAATCTAAACAGAAGCCTGGCTAAGAGAAACTTTTTAATGCCCTAAAATTGCCTTAACTTTTACTCTTCCCTTTGAAAGCATCAACCCACAAAGGAGGTACCAAGTAAGTGGCAATAAATTGGGCTACAGAACTGGGGACTATATGGAAAATATTTCAATCTCTGAAGAGCTATTTAGCCTGAACACCATTTTAACAGCTATTCAGGGTTAAAATGTGTCTTACTTTCCACTGTTACGTTGATGCTGTTATTGTCATTTCCCAGAGAAAATAACTGCCTTTTCCTAATGCCAGAGGATAAAAGTGGATGCCATTTTAATAAATGTAACAATTTTCTTTAATGTGTGTGGCCCTCTTGTAAGTGCATCTAGTCAGTATTGTCAATGAATGCACAAGGTAGGAAATCAGTAACAAACAGGAAATCTGTAAAAAACAAATTTTGAAAAGACAGTAAACCTATGAAAATGTTATTTTCTCTTAGAATTAGTGTGCATTTTTATGCGTATTTAGATGCTTTTAAAAGTCTATGTATGGTTAGCTTTTTAGTTATACATTTCAGAAAAACAAAAGTAATTTTTATCAAATTATCCAGCAAAGTATCATTAATTTGAACTTCATCAATTGGGAATTCATTAACAAATTCATTGAATTTAGCCAGAATACACTCTGTACTGGCTATGAAACAACAGATGGCAAAACAAACTCATACATAATGTAATAGTCAAGGAATGTTCCCTTATATAAGAAAAGCAAAGTTTTCACATTTACTTAACATTATCTATTTGTACATAAAGTGATTATTTCAAATAAATCCAGTTAGTTTAGATAAATGCAATTTGAAAACACATACGTTGAATTTTTTTGTACATTAGTATTTTTCACATATTTATCAACAAATACTTTGTAATTAGTCTGTTAACATATATTTATTAAATATTAACTATGTGCTAGGGATACTCCACTGAAAAATAAGCAAACAGGGCTCTTCCCTTCCAGGAACATTCAAGTAGGGAAAACAGATATATAAATAAGCACACCACTACCTTGTATGCCCCACCACCACTTTAGCTTAAATCTACATTATCAGAGAGGATCTGGGGCATCCAAGTTGAGGCCTAAATATAAAGATTTGGGAATGAGCTTTCCAAGCAGCAAGAATAGAACTTGAAAAGTCCCCAAGATGGCAATGAGCCCAAGAGATTCAGAGAAGAGACAGAAGGCTGAAGTGGTCAACGTGAAGTGAAGGAAATGAAGGGAGAAGGGAGAAGACAGGGAGGACGCAATTGTCTCCTCGAAAGGAGACAAGTCCCAAGGCATCAGTAAACTAACTTAAGGAGCTTGGATTGTGTACCGCTTGCAGGAGGAAACCTTTGGGGAAGGGCGGATGTAGTGCACTGTGGCAACATAATCTGATTTGTATTTTAAAATGATCATTCTGGCTGCCCTATGGCACACAGAGAGAAGAGAAACAAGAGTGGAGAGAGGGTGACCACTGAAGAAGCTGCTATGGGACTGGACTGAGAGATGACTTGTGGGTTGTGCACGAGCCAGGGCAGTGGTGCAAAAAGTAGCCAGATTCAATATGTCGCCAGAAGGTAGAGCCAACAAAACATATGTATAGAGGAGATGTGAGCTATCAAAGGGGGAAAAAAATCAAAGATTTTGCTATATTTTTGGCATGAACAACTAGGGGATGGTGGTGGCAATCATGCAATGGCTTGGAGAAGGAGCAGAATTGGGGTTTGAAACCAAATGTTCTATTTTGTTCATGTTAGGCTTAACATTTCCACCAGACAAGGAAGGGAAGATACAGTGTAAGCAGTTACACGTGTGGATCTGGAGCTCAGAGAAGAGACCTGCAGTCTTGGCTTAAATGTGAAGTCCACGGCAAAGAGCTGTTGAAGGGAAGTATGAGGATGGAGAAAGTTCTGACGACAGAAGTCAGGTGGAAGAGGCAGAGCTACAAAGCAGAAACCTTTCCCTAATTCATTTCTCCCCTTCTCCCCAACCTTGAGCCTCAGAAAGGTGAGCAAGTATCCAGCCTCCCTCAAGAGACACAGACACAAGTCTCCTATGTCTTCCACTTGGGTGCATTTCAGTGAGTTCTCTCTATCCTTCACTCTCGCCTCTGTTCTGTTCCCAAATCCAACCCTCTGGTTGTCTTGCTTATCCCCTGCTGCTTCCTTTTAGCATGCTTTTCTCATTCTTCTTCATTTGGGACCCCTTGCTCTTCAAGGGAAATTTTGGATTATGCAGTGACTATGAGTGTGGGCTCTGTTAGACTTCTTGGGTTCAGATGACAGCTCTAACTCTTTCAGCCAGTTTCTTAACCTTCCTATGCCTCAGTTTCTCATCTGATAAAGGGGATAATAACAGTACCTTCCTTACTAGATTGTTGTGAGATTACTAGATTACTAGATTAAGTGAATTCATAATGAAAAGTTATTTAAGCGAGAACTAGCACAGAGTAGGCATTCAGTAAATATTAGTCTAAGTAGTCAAAGTGAGAGCTGGGCAATACTTAAAACTCTTTCTTTGCCTTACTCTACTCATCCCCAGTAATTACTGAATATTTCTCAGTACTTGGTCCTTGCCTTTCCAGATTTATATCAAGGAGAGACAAAACTCTTTCCAAGAGTCCAGAAATTTTATTCCATGTATTCCTACAGATCTCTGTGTTAAAGAACTGAGACATACTAACTGGGTGAACTATACCATGTTGAATATTATGTCCACTAAAATTAGATTAATTATACTACGAAGACACTTTATGCTGGGATTTCACTTGTCACAGCTTAAAAAATTGTTTACATTTAACAGCCATACTGATTTAGCATAAAAGGCAAATATAACAAATCTTTAGGAGTGATTCTCAGTAACTGAACATATATACAAGGAAAGAAGAAGTTATTTTATCAGGGCATTGTAAGGGACCAACAGCCAACTGCATACCCACAGCAGGAAGCGATTTTACCAGTTCAAACAGCTCTGGGTTGGAAGTGTTTTTGTTTTTAATTGAAACTCGGTGACTTTCCAGGCATGTTAACATCACTGAGTTTTAACTTTCAATAATCGAACATGAATACTGAAGTAGATGATCTTTCAGACTCTTTAACACTCACAATTCCTGGGTTACAACTGCCATGTATTTTACAGTAAGCCTTATTAGTGGTTTAACTGTTAAACGAAGCTAAGATAGTCTTTCTAAAGGCATTTGTATATTGGGTTGCTATTCTTTCATTTCTTCATTAAACAAACATTTATGGAATGTCTACCATGTATAATATAAGGCCTTGGGAAAGCAGAAAATATTTAAGACAATGTTACAATGTTCTGAGAAAAAGAATAAAGCACACCCATGTGACAGATGCATACCAGTTCTGATTATGGCAGTTAAATATGCTTAGCTAAGGCTTGTTTACATTTCAAAACACTCTTCTTTAAAAATACTTCCTTACAGATGTCTGTCCTAAACTCTGTATACTTAAAAACTCTTTGCACTGAAAAAATTATCTGATTAAGAAAAAAAAAAATCCTTCACCTTAACCCTAGTATAAAGGAATATTACTTGACTCCAGTAAGAATGAATTATCAAATGCTGGCAAAAAAAAAAAAAGTCAATTATGAAGGAATGACATACCCTAAGCATTTTATTTGATAGAAGTATTCTAACTATGTATCAGTTAAAAAAAAAAAGTTTCAGTAGTAAAATTGAAATAAAAAATAAATCTCAAAAGTCCTCTTAAATCCAGCCAGTACAGGGCAACCTAAATGTGTTCACCCACTTCTTTATGCCTTTTAATTTTATAAACACTTCACAATAATGTGGTAGGCAGGAAAAGTTCTGGTTAGGAAAATTCCTGCTGACCTTGAAGTTCATTTGGCCTCTTCTGGTTTCACAAGGATTCCATCATTTTGTCTTCCTAAAGAGTTACTAGGCAATAACAGACTAGTCAATCTGGTCAAGCATGCAAATCAGATGACACAAAATAATGCTAATGACATTTATTTGATTTATTATGTATCAAGCACTTTGCCCAAAAGCACATGCATATTGTACATGTATTTAATCTTCACTGCAAAACTAAGAGACAAGTAGTACTATCCCCATCTTACTGATGCAAGATTGACAGCTTAGAGATGTTAAGTAATTCCTCAAAGTCACAAAGCTAATAGGTTGCAGTTCTGGCACTTAACCTGAGGTGTGCCCAGCAAAGCCCAATTCTGCAGCATTATAAATAGTCCTCACTGCTGAAGAACACAGACACTGCAGAGAGAGAAAGTAAAAGCCAAATTAAGCAAATTTCAAAGAATTTGATCAGCACCAAGTCTGCTGGATTTAAATCCTCTTCTTATCATTATACTTTAATGCAACATTATCCCTTAGTTGATACATTTGCTGAAGGAATGAAAACCATATTTTGCCTAAGACACAATAACTGCATCATCTCCTTAATTAATTCAGTGGTGCCTTCAAATAAAAACAAGAGTCAGCCAAAGTGAAGATGGCAAGTTTCAGTCAACACCAAGCCATCCAAAGCAAAGTACTTGGATCTATTAGTCATTAGTAGGCTTAACAAATACAGAAGCCACTCACAATGCAATCTGCAAAAAATTTCACAAACTTTTTACAACCCAACTCTTAGAGGTAGACAGAAGAAAATAACAGACACAGGCAAAGTGCAGTTTCTTCTGGCTTGTAAATGTCTAATTTTAGTTTTCAAATGAGCTGCTTTCCTGAATCTCTCCCTGGATTCTCTCTCTCTGGACAACTGAGAAGCCCAAGGAAATGTTCACTCTGTTTAATTTAAAGTCATGGCTATCAATACTGTTAACATTATTCTTAGTTGATAACAAAACATACTTTGATGTATATCACCTAACAGAAGTCATCACAGACATCAGAAGTTGCTTATTCCCCACAAATCAAATATCTCAATGTACTCTTTTTAAAGTAATCCATTCTTGTCCACAAACTCTTAGGGACTCTGAGAATATATATCAATATGTATGCTACCTGAGAAACTGGGGTAAATACAATAAACTTCTACACCTAAAATAACTACAATCTTCAAATAATGATTTCTTAAGCTAACTACGTCTCCATACAGCCTATAATTATACACATAATGACCAGAAGTATATTTTAAATTCATGCCGGCCATACAATGAATCTGTTAAATTTTGTTTTGCTTATACTAAATTTCAGACTGATTTTATATTATCACAGAAATATTGTGTGCTGTATTTTAAAATGGTATTCTTAAACCAATAATCTTTATTCATCCTTACAAAATAAAAGAGTGCTTCTTTAACTCTCAAAGCAGATAAAATTGAAAATCTTTAAATTTTCATGTTAGTTATCCCTTTTCAGTGCATGGTCATTTCAACTGTTTAGAGAAAACTTTAAATTATAAATGAAAAAGAAAACTACAAATAAAAAGTGAAGAAATGAATAGACTGTTATATCCATGTCCCATGGGGAAAGAACTGCTGATTTATTCATGTTTGTAAGCCCAAGTCTGACACCAATATTTTACCCCAAAGAGTCGCTTAATTAAGGTGCATGCTTCTTGGATATAAAAATACTACCTTTGAGTATTTTAAGAGTTAAAAATATCTTTGTAAAATTCAAGACTAGGAGAGCTAAAAGAAAATACAAGCAGTTCACTTTATGGAATAAATACAATTGTGTATAAAGTAGAAGTGCAAATAACAACGAAAACATTCCCCTTTAGAACACATTAAGGTTATTTTTTAAAAGTCTACCTGGTCCCACATGGTTTGAGTGAGACATTCTAATTAAAAATAATAATAATTAAATGATGTTTTAATACACTTGGGAAAATTCCATTCTAATAAGATATCTCAGGGCATGCTAGGTGGAGGGAGGCTGGCCAGAGGAGTGCCTCCTGCTTGTATTTCTTTAATTAATAATTAACATTATTCTTTCCTGGCTCCTCAGAGAGTACATAGCTATAGGGAGCATTACCACTGTAGAAAAAGAATTATCAATCTATTTACCCCTTGAGAAAGGACAAAGTCATGCAAGATTTTAAACAATGCAAGAAATGGAGGGTCTGCTAACAGAACTGTCTATAAATACACCCTTCTCCTCTCTGTTGGCAGCTCAGATTTCTGTCATTAGCACCAATGACCCAACTGGGGCTTCCGTTTGAGGCTACTGGCTTAGCAGATTTACTGAGAAAGCCTTCTTAAATCATCATGTTATACACAGTACAAGATGAATTGTTTTTAATTTGCAGTTTATTCCTAAGACGTACCCAGGAACATTAAGATGGAATAAAGCAATAGGCCCATGGCCCCTGTAAATTCAAATCCATGAAAAATGACAGACATCTCTTACATTTACAAATGTATATATCTTTCCATAAATGACCATTTTAATGAACTGATCTATAGACAGATTAATCTTCTTAGTCTAAATAACAATTCATTTGAAACGTATTCTCCTATTTGCTCTCTATGTGGGGGTAACTGAGAGGTCAATCTATCAACAAGAGACACCAACTTCTCATATCCTATCACTGCTATCAAGCTAAGAGTTTAGTTCCTAATACATACGGAGAAAAATGAATTGCTTGGAAGGGGTACACATAATAAGTCTGAAGCTACAGCTCCTCAATCCTGTTCTAATAAGATTCAATCAGCCTTCTGTGTAGAGGCTTAGAAAAATACTTGCTTTATGATAACTAACATGATTGTGTATTTGATAAGTTTGTAGGGAGGATTCAGAAGCTCAGCCAAATAATCCACATAAGCTTAAGAGAAGGTTCTTCCTCAGCAAGAAGCATCAGAAAGGGGGGCATTTGGAACTTTCTCAAACCCACGGGGTCAGAAACTTTCTATCATTATCTTCTGTTCACTCAGACCTAAATAGCAAGCAGATGATAGAGTAGCACCAAACATACCTTGAACACAAAATCTCCCTGGAGCACTAACCCAGTCACCCTCGCATTGGTTAGATTCAGTCCCCATTTCCTATACGTTCAGAAGCTAAATTCTGTCTTCCTATTCAATATCTCTGCACCTGAGGTCTAAGCTGACTGCCTCGTCAATTTGTGTGTGGTGTCCAATGAATTACCCAGTCAATTTCCAAGACATTACACAGGGTCCTGGTCTGCAAAGCTTGGGTCTTTTACTTGACTTCAACCGCTGAAACTCAAAAATCAGAGGTCTCTCTTGAGATGCATGTACAGCTGGTACATGCATAAAATGCAGTTTTACTTAGTATCAATTCCTTATACATTCAGCATCATTGTGATATCAGCTATAACCATTGTTTATTTATTCTATTGTCTTTTCCATATGTTATATTCTACTTTTATGAGCATCTAAAAACAGTGTGAAATATTTATTTACTGCAAAACAGCATTTACAAGGAGTTAATGAGTTCTTTTTGAAATTTGTTCAGGCGCTTAAGAGCTACCCTGTCTTTCACAAGAACAGAAAATCAAACACCGCATGTTCTCATTCAT